>JAECUM010054389.1:0-26002 GCA_016617855.1 Megalonaias nervosa
ATATATATATATATATATATATAGATAGATAGATAGATAGATAGATTGCCAACAAAATTCTGTTCTTGGTATCCCAGTATTCTATTATTTATCTCATCCTGTATTTTGATTGTATGTATGCAAATTACTTTATTCAGGACTTCAAACCAATAAAATATTGTAATGAACTGCAATGTTTTGAACTCCGACATTGCAAACAGTATTATATGTTTTACTTTACAATAATTTGTAAAATAATATACAAATACCTTATGTTCATCGTTTTCCATAATGTTTCAGTGGTTCCATCTTATCTCAAAGTAAGCACGGTAGAATTAACCCTCTATGTCACAAATCTATATCTTTTGTGTATAAACAACCATCCAATCAGTTTCTCGTTTTTTTTAGACCACTTGACGTATTATGTCCCGAGTTTTAGTCTTTAGTGGTCAGTACTAAAGGTAAAACAGCTGCATGTATGAATGAGGTTCTCCCTGGGGTAAATACGGGATTCAATAAAATCTAAAGGCATGATGGTTTATTTACTTTTAATAATTAATATATCATGCCTGTTACAGGATTCGTTTGGGGAAAATTGCATGTCATGTTTCGTGTGGGAACGGCTTGGGCATAGTGTGTGAAGTGGTCAGAGATAACTAATATGTGTTGATAAACTCCCTTTTATGGTTCAAGCGTTAGAAAGTCTAAACATAGTAGCTCCAGGGAATGAGTTGTTGTAACGCTGACCTGTGGGGCCCGGTAGTTGGTTGGGGATAGACATCGCTTGCATCGATGGATCCACTCATCTATATCCATCGGGGATCCACCTATCCACATCCATACTCATACCTGGCTAACAGAATCTGTCTCAGACAAGGGACTAAGTTTTGTCTCTACCATTGTGATCTACTTCATCATACAATCCTCTCAAGACCGAGGCACCAGAAATTTTGCTAACACGAGATGTCTACTCTGTCCAGCTATTTCTACTGTTCTATAAAGAACTCTTCTTCCAACCATGCAGATTATATATCTTGTAGAGGGCAAAATTATCCGTGGAAATCTCTAACTCTACATTATTAGGAGGTGACTGTCTTTTCACTCAATCTATCTACTCCTTTAATACTGTGTCGGACATCTGTGTTACTTTCATATCTTCTTTGGACTTGCGTGTTCACTACATCACTTGATATCGACAGGCTTTCTACCTAGGGTGGTGTGTGTACCAGCTTTGATATAATCAATAAGAATCTGTACAACTTCGTCTCTTGCTGGTTCTGTTTGTGCTCCGGGCCATCTTGAGGGGCATTCAGCATCTATATTCTGGTCCCTTGTCTATACATAATTGTAAAGAAGTGCGAAGCTAGGGCTGCTAACCAGCTATGTCCTGCAGCTTTGCTAATGTAGGGACATACGTTCGTGGGTTATTGTCCGTGAGAGCAATGAACGAATGACCGTATGAATAATCATGATACTTCTCCGTGACGGCTCATTTAAGAGCTTACAATTCCAATTTATGGGTTGGATACCTTTGTTCAGGTTCGGAAAGTCTTCTGCTAGCATATACTATCACACTTTTCTGCCCAGTTTGTGACTGATATAGTATAGCTCCAAGATCTGAATTGCTAGCTGGGTATGGAGTTCAAATGGTGACGAAAAATCAACATTTCCCAGAATGGGAGTAGTGGATAATAGTTTTTTCAGCCGATTGAAAGCCGTTTCCTGTTTACCTTCCCAATGCCATACTTGATCATTAGGGTTTTGAAATTTGCGAGAAATCCCTTACGAATCACCTATAATAACTTGCAAATCCCAGGAACCTCCCAACGTCTTCCGGGTTTGTTGTTATGGACAAATTCATATTTTTTTTCGATTTTTTCGAAATCTACCTGGATTCAGCCTCCTGAAACAATGTGGCCAACATAACGGACTTTTCTTGTTGCCGAAAACAACACTCCTTGGGACAGAGTTTAATACCGCTTTGCCTCAGATGGTTGAATACCATTTGTAGCCTATTCATGTGCACTTGGTATGTGGGTGCAAAAATTATGAGATCATTTAAATAGATGAAACATATCCTCGTGTGAAGGTCACCCAGACAATCTTTCAAGATGCTTTGATATGTGGCTGGTAAAGTGACTAACCCAAATGGAAGCCTATTAAATTCAACAAAGTCAGAAAGGATCAACTGTAAAAGCAGTACGTGATTTGAGTTCTTCTTCAATCTCAATCTTGTGGCACCCATTCAAGCACTGTAAAATGGCTGTTCCTTACAAACGAATCGAGTATCTCTTCTATTCTATGAACCACTATTCTTTGATTCAACTGCCTGTAATCAACACAGATGGAGTGACGCATTCTTTTTCCTTGCCAACACCACATTTGTTGCTCAAGGTGAATGTGATGATCTAATTACTCCACTTAACTGAGGCTGTTGAAGGTGCTCTCTGTTCTTCATACATGCTATGTGGTATGCGCCCGTGTCCCTGCTTGAGAGAGCCTTCATTGGTCAGTATGATTTTGTGTTTGACACTCGTGACAAGATCAGTATCTGTGTCACCATGTGAGAAAATGCCGTCGTACTGAGCAGTCTAGTCTTTCAACCCTTCCTCCTCTGTCAGGCCCTTATATAATGTGTAACTGTTCAGAGATTGGTGTACATTCAGCTTCACTCTATCCTTTCTTTATTTGGTCATCTGGTGCTTGGTAGACAGTTAGCATAAAATGGCCTAACTGTTGTTATATTAGATACACGAACTTCCACAATCCCTGTACTCTCAGGATAGGTTACTATGTAACTGCGACATCTTCAGGTAAACAAGTTCTCTTAGATGACTGTATTCGAGCACATGTAGTGTGGTACTCTTTTCTTTATCCCGATTGCCACCTATCACTAAATCTTGCCTTCTGCATTACGAACAATGCCAATAATATTGTTTCTCATTGCCAGTTCATGTTCGCGCAGTCATACATCGAAAAACTAAATACCACGGGGTGAACAAATTAGCAGTCTGTAAAAACTTGTTGCCGTATTGTCTCCGGTACAAATTCATGTAGTGCTGAAGCACATTTGTACCTAACAGCAATGGTACAGCCTCATTATACCACCTGTTAGGAACAAATAGCATCAGAAAGTAATGTGTTGGCTTGTCAGGTAGACCATCTGGTGTAATTTTCAACTTCAATAAAACCTGAATTGGGCAAGGATATTCCCCCCTGCCCACTCAATATTTAGAATATTTTTAAGTGGCTTTAGATGTGTGGAGAAAAGATGAGAGACACAGAATGTCTGGCTAACACAGCTGACAGCTGAGCCGGTATCGAGTAAAGTTTTTACAGTACTACCATTAATTTCAACATCTACCTCGTTGCTGCTGCCGACTAATCGGTCGGGTAACTGACGAGTATTGGAACTACCCAAAGCATTTTTAAATGGGCTCTATTGAAAATAGGAGCATATAGGTAGCCCCTTCCCATAGGCTGATTCAAGCTTAAATTAATGATCCAACCGCACGCGAGAGACATACTGTAAGAGTTCGACTTGTCCTCACCGCCAACATATAGGTTGCATCTCGCTTTAGCTGCGCCCACGAGATTTACTTTTTCCTTACATTTGCGCACGAATTTGTTACCTAGACCTTTCTGAGACTTGATAGTGGTAATTGGTGGTCATATTGAAGTTTTTAGATTTGAAACTTCTGCAGAAAGCTGAGCTATCATCCTTTTTAACCTCGCTAGCTTCGAATTAGTATCCACCGTCACAATCTTTACGCTCTAATTTTCTTTGGTGTAAATCATTTTCAATCCTTCATATGGCCACGCTAAGTTCATCAAAGCTGTCTACTGAGTCATATTTATATATATCTTTCAAAGAGGATTTCGTACTTGTCCAAAACATTGAACAAAGCATGTTATCTGCATTATTATCTTCAATTTCATCTCCCTCAATTGCTTTGACGAGAATGTCCTCTAGTCGGAATCCCCAACTAGAAACATCCTCATCTACCCTTATCGCTTGCCATAAAAGATAAAACAGACTCTGTAACTTCTACTGTACCATAAACACTGTCGAGGTTAAGTAACAAGCCTGCATGTGGTCCAAGACTCAGCTCTTCGGCTCGCTTCTTCCCGTAAAGACCGGAGAGCAGCCTGAGCAACAGCCTCGGTAGAGTACGTCTTTTCACTCAAAAGATATTTTATTTCAAACTTCCTTGTCATTTGTTACTTCATTTTTCCCATAGACGACTCTGCTGAAAATAAATGAAACTCGTGTCCACTGAATAACTATTGTATATGAGGCTCTTGCAATAGTAGGATTAAACCTATAATCCTCACCCTCACACCCTCCTGTTGTCACATAATCCTTCATCCATTTCTCCGAGTATTGTGGAATATCAGACTTTGGCTTAAGCTTTAATTTTTTTAAAAAATCTTTCACTTACTTTGTTTTCTTCTTCACTGAGTTCTATCATGCCTACTTCAGAATATGTTCTGCAAACAAATAATAGTGAACCCAGAAAGCCTTCAAGATTCACTTCTACTTCCAGTTTAGTAGACAAAGTCCTGATTAAAGTTGACAACAAACTGCATATAGACTTACGAATTATTTTTCTTTCTTCAGAAATAAAATCGAGAAAACATGAAAATGACTTATCTAACTTGACATTTCAGAATTAAAAGTTTGGTCACAAGTCACAAGAAACTTTATGAAAGTTCTAACTGCTACTTAAAAACAAATAAACAAAAGTTCTTAGCGCCTAGGAATATAAAAGTGTCCATCATAAGAGAAAACAAGGTAATCACACAGTATTTTTCACATCCCGATGGTCTAGAATCTTGTCCTGCATATTCTCCCACAATGGGCGCCATTTTGTAGCAAGAATGTGCTTTTTCACTTCGGCAGTTGCAGGTATGAATGAGATTCCCCATGGGGTATATACAGTATTCAATAAAACAAAACACATGATGGTTATATACATTTAATTTGTAAAATATTATGCCTTCCTATATTACGACTCTATGGTCATAAACCAAGTAAAAGAAAAAAGCGAAAGCAACAAGTTTTGTGAAACTTAAATAATTTAACTATCAAGGTTATAAAATGAAAATGTAACAGGAACGTACAGTATTTTGAAATGAATCCAAAATAATCCTAAAAAGTTATATTCAAGTCCAAAAGAATCGAATATTCCGAATGAATTTCAGATCCTCGAATGTACGTTTCACAATGGTATTGTCCAGAACTCCTTCAAATAATTCACAATAGTCCAGAAAAATAGTCTAGTCCAATGGGCACTTTGTAATTATCCTAAGAAATGTCTCCTCCTAAATTATCTAAACACAACATTAAACACATTTGCAGACTGATTTCAACATATGAAATAAGAATCCTAAATAGGATAGAATCCAAAATAGGAATGGATTTGACTGGTCAGTTCTTTCCTTATATACATCTTCAAGAATTTATTACGACTATATGTCGCAATATACACCACGTGACAGATCTTACTACTCAATCTAATATTTTACAATACCTGTTCACGTGACCTAACCCATCAAATGGGAAATAACTTAACTCTTCTAAGAACCTACCTTACCCCACCAGCCAATCATAAATTACCCCAAACTTGTCAACAGGTTTTATTATTAGAAACTCGACATCTATTTATAGATCCTATACAATCTACAGACACTGTAATATCTTAAAATTGAACCTATGCACGTTTACAAAATTAGCAATGTTTTATCTTCTTTACAGATAATCACTACAATTTACAGTCATGAACAAGAACTACACATGATAAAGATAGTCATGTACCAAGAGTTACAAAATATAGATACACGTAACACCATAACAATAGTATCCATAAAGATTTTCGCAAATTCTATAAAGATTTTCAGCATGTTCAGTAAATTTTTGTACTAAATATACAACTGCAAGAAACAGGAAAAGTGTCCTCATTTCCTAGTTTCTGCTTTCCATCACAGTGACTAGCACTGTATCCAAGCCATTCCCTGGGACATAGCCCAGTTCATAATTGGGAAAATGTTGCAATTGCAATCTTACTATCATCTAGGTATAATCTAAGCACTGAAAGAAAATTGTCTAGACAGTAATACATTTGGCCTGTGTGTCCGGTGTAAGTTTCTGGTACTTAGCCAAATTACATTCACTTACTTTTACATGACAGGGGTCTCTGATATTATTGTCTCTGAAACATTTTCAGGTTTGAATGGTATAGCATTAACACACCGTCACGTGCCCCCTACGGAATTATTGCTAACACCAGAGAAGGACGGACAATTAAAAGATTAAATAGCTCCGAGCCCCAGTCAGCAAGGCCGACGGTCTAGGTGTACAGAGTATAAAAAAACAATAAGGTGAAAGGTATAACAATTTAATAAATTATATCACGATATTCAACAATTACAGGACAATTTTTCCACGCAATTTCCTTCAATCAGTACAAAGACCTATTCAACTTGCCAATGTTATTTCATCACGCGAAATTAAAGGTGAGAGTGTTTCCTTCCGGTGTCCCTTCTATGTTACTCATCTGCAACTTCCGCCTTGTCGGCACTTCCGGTACCCTTGCTTCCGTTCTATTCTTCTGGCCCTGCGCATTCGCACAACTGCCTATTCTCACGTGCTCTCCACGTCTTCTCCTCTCTCTAATCTTCGGGTGGCGCCCTAGCCCACCCGAAAAGCTTCCTGTGGATTAGAAGGGACGTACAATTTTGTCTCCTTGCTCAATCACACGAAAATTAACACACTCTCACAGACCTTTCTTCAGCATAATAGCAATTAAATCATTAGGTCAACTCATACACACACATCTAAATCTTGCACACACGTTTGTTCTATAATAAAGGATATAACAACAACAATAATATCACGACTTCTGATACATACACACATATCCCTAATTCTCGATATAGTAAACTATCAACATCAACAATATTCCTACGCATTTCCAACCTTACAAATTATTAAAAACAAACACCACATACAAATATAAAATGCCTAGTTATACGTACACAAGGCCAACAATGCCTAACTCTGCATAATACACAACTATATATTCAAATACAAACATGTACAAGTTCCAACAGAACTCACTATTAAATTTAGTCATGCACCACGATGCAACATCGTAGCAGATTACACCATCCACTTCGATACTATCCTAACAACCTATATACAATAATCTTGTATATTAATAATTTGCTATACGCTACGTTACTACATGTTGATAATTCAGCTGTACGTTGAGGATTAAATTTCTACTAAATTAAATGCACATAATAACGGATAAATCTTACGACACCTAGTTAGGAAAGTGAGTGAGACAGATTCAGGCGAAGATATTTTACCTCAGAAGCCCTTGTTCCAAATCTCGTCCGAATTTCCTAGAACTCGTTTTTCTGCTCCTTTTACGATTGCACAATTTGCTATCGGAGTACGTGATGTTTCTTTAGTCACGTCAAAACTGTACTGATTCTTCCAAAATGAATGTAACAGGATAGTGTCTGGCTGCGTGAGAACCCGCCCAAAATTTGACTATCTTAGTTCTGATTGGATACCGGTGGTCTCTTTGAAAACTGCCTTGGGTAGTAGCACTGACATGTTGTAATGCGGGTTTTCCGGTCTCTAAGCCTAAGCCGACCGAAGGCATCACTGACTTATGGCAAAACAAACATAGTTTCTCACCACCGCGGTAAGGTTCTCTTTGAATTAATAGCGAACTTGACTGTGACTAAATGGATAAGGCACGGACAGGTAGTTTCTTTGTTTCAGAATCGGTCTAAAGTCGTAATATTATATAACACGTACTGACATTACCCAAAGTACTTTGAATTACGAATTCTATCAGAAGACATGTATAAACATGAGGCAGGAATTGTTAGCAAATTTTCTCACACATTGTGACACACACACCGACTTCACATCTTTTTGCTGAGAAGTTCCATGTCAATGGAGTCCAGAGTACAGTGATGACCTATCCATGGTCTCTTAATTTCCGCTGTTACCATGGTTTCTTTCCACTAAACTGACTACGCTATGACAAGATAGATGCTGCTGAAGGTACTTGTTGTAATGGACGACACAAACCAAGCCAAACCAATTCGGCACACGACACCTTTTTTCAGGATCGGTGGCAACTCCTGTTGCTGACATAGCATGACCACGATACCGTACCTCTCGCGCCCAGAGCGTATGTTTGCTGGACTTCAGCTTCAGACCGACTCTTTGAAGACAAGTAAAGACCTGTGCTTGTGTCTCAAGCAACTGCTCGAATGTGCATCCGAACACTACCACGTCGTCGACATAGATCAGGCAAATTGCAGCCCTTCTAGGACAGCTTCCATTAGATTCTCAGGTGTCCCGGGCGCGTTTTCCTGCACAAACCAAGCGACATAACTTTAAACTGGTACAAACATCATCTGGTTACAAACGTCGTCATAGGTTGGTCAGCCTGCTCGATTTCCACTTGCCTGTACACCCGATATCAGATCTAATGTATAGAACCAGCTAATGTCCGACAGCGAATTGAGACTTTTGTCGATTCTAGGAAGAAGGTATATTCAGCTTTCTCTGTAACCGCATCCAGAGCTCCATGGTCCACACAAAAGCGTTTCTTCCTATCTCTCCTGGCTACCAATATTACCGGAGCAGTCCAAGGGCTTAATAATGGTTATGTGACTCCATTCTTCAACATATCGTCGACTTGTGTGTAAATCTCCTGCCAGAGATGGAGCGGCAATCTTCTGGGCCGGACAAGGATCGGTGCGACATTCCCAGTCTTGACAGAGTGTTTTATCAACTTTCTTCTACCCGTCATCATCTATAGCAAACACTGTGCAAAATCCGTTGAACTGGGTACTGAAGGTAGCTGTTTGATTGTATGTCAAATGGTTATTTGGTCTCTCGAATAGTTCACACAAATGAGAAAGCAGACTGTCGTTCGAATACTTCGTGGAACACTCACATTTTGTGTCAATAGTGCTGCACTGGCTTGAGAGCACCGAACACCAGTCAGCAAATTTAATACATATTTAGTCAGATTAAATAACCGTATTGGCACTGTTCCGTGTGCCATTTTAACAACTGCTCACGCGACGAGTACTTTTGTTTCATGACGAAACCGCGATAAGGGCACTAATTACGACTCTGCAGGCAGCCTCTCACATGCAACTTTCGCCCATCCATCCTCAAGTGAAATTCTCTCTCAGTTGGGACCATGATGTTCTCAGCCAAAATAATACGACGGTAGCCCAAAGATCCTGCAAAATTACACGGGAGCTTCAGTCACTGCATCGTTAGCGCGAATTCAGTTGTGCTAATGTCCTCAAGTGATAACTTCTCTCTCAGTTGGAACCATGATGTTCTCAGCCAAAATAATACAACGGTAGCCCAAAGATCCTTCAAAATTACATGGGAGCTTCAGTCCCTGCATCGTTAGTGCGCATTCAGTTGTGCTAATGTCGCGTTTATGCAGACGGAAAGAATATCTAACCCAAGCACTCCATCAGGCCATATATCAGCTACAAAGAAAACATGTTGCCTTTTGACGCCTTTATAAGCAATGAAGAATCCAGCATGACGACGAGTTTCAATCATGTCACTGAAAGCACTGATAAGTTGGCTATCAACGGTAATAAACTTTGGCTTTCGTCGACTAAGTGTTTCATAAAGCCGCTTGCAGATTATCGAAACAGCAACGCCCGTATCCGCTAACAGAGCGAGCTCTCTCCCATTAACTATAAACTGCGTGTACAATCTTGGTTCTTCGCTAATATAACTTACTATGTTGGGGCTTTCTGTATGTTTTGTTTTCTTTGAACCTTTCTCACACTGGTCGCTCTTCCTCCACCGACTACTATTTTTCTTTAAAGGCTTGGTGCATACATATTAGTAATGACCCCAATCATTACAATTCCAGAACTAGACTTTTGATCACCTCGTATCATGCTGCATGAAATGCTGCTGGCGCCGTTGCTTTTCGCTTTCTTTTGTGTTCTTTGCGCAATTTCTTGATTTCCTCCATTAATAGCGCTGCTTTCGCTTCGAGAAGCTCAATTACAGTTTTGGTCGTCGACAGGCTCTTCGTCACGCTTGGTTTTGGACTTGTCGTGACTCCGAAAAGCAAAACTTATAGGTGTTTGGCTTATACTAGCATGCAAGAAAGCCTCCCATTCGACCCCAATTGTGATTGTTTCGCTCGAGCTGCTAGTGTTTTGAACGAAGATCTTCTTAAAATCAATTGATTGGCTAATCAATGATTAGTTGACATTAATCCAAACAAAACCGAATATATGACATTATCCAGAAAATCTCAAAGGGAACAACACCCACATGTTTAAATAAAGGCACTTTTATTAAGAATGCCATTTCTCATAAACACTTGGGCCTACCTTTAAATGAATCCTTATCTTGGCATATGCATATACAGGATATAACTACAAAAGCATGGGAAAGGTTAGACATACTAAAAAATGAAAAATTTAAACTCGACGGAAAAGCATTAGAACTTCTTAATTTCACTTTTTTGAGGCCTCTTTTGGAGTGTGGGGGTATTATCTGGGTCAACTGCACCCAGTATGAAAACGAATAGAACAAATACAAGCAGAAGCAAGTAAACTCGTTTCTGCGGCAACAAAATCAACAACATGGTCTAGAATTTTGGAGCAGACGAAATGGGAAAGACTTTCAACGAGGAGCTACAAACAGGGAATAATTACTTTTTTTTAAAAAAAAAAAGTGGTATCAGGGCATGGTTTCATGATCCACGCGGGCTTTGATCCCACCGAATATCCAGCGGGTAAGTAACAGACAGTTTCGTGATGGAACAAACCTCCAAATGCCCTTCGCCAGGACAAATCTATACCAAAGTCCGTTGTTATTAAAGCCTGGTGAAGAAAGAAATATTCTCTCTGTGTAAATTCTAAACAAAAATAATCGTTGTACTATTTTAAATTACACCTAAATGAATCGACAAAAAGTTCCAATATACTTTAATCAAGGAGAATGAATAGCACAAATTATGCACACAAGACTTTGACTTGATTGACAGCTGTTAAACGACGAACTTGCAAAAATCATTTGTCATCAGTAGTAATGTGGGGCACCTTAGAGACAATGGAAAAACCAGTCAAAAAGGTCGTACACAACTCTGGCGACAAGGGGAATGTAACATGGGGAATATGGAACTGTATAGCGTCAAAAAATAGTGGGACTGCATAGCGTCAAAAATTAGTGGGTCTGTTTAGCGACAAGGGAAATGGAACAGGTGGGGTGACGTTACAGTGCTGGTCATTGGCAACAATGTCCACCAGGCGTCATATAAAGTTCTTTGTTCCGCTCCGCCAGGCGTTCTATAAAGTTCTGTGAACCGCTCCGCCAAGCATTCTATCAAGTTTTATGTCCCGCCCTGCCAAGAAGGAAATTCTTTACCTACAAAACACACCATTACCTATAATCACCTCAGCAAAAGAGTTAGTGGTTATAGTCACACTACTCCACATTTACACAAAACAAACACATTGACCAGGGACATGTTTTTTTTTGGTAAGGGAAAAAACAAACACACAAACACATACAAACGTACGCGCGCACTCATACACATATATACACATATACACACAAACGAATGCCTGCATATAAACACACACACACACACACACACACACACACACACACACACACACACACACACACACACACACTTTTTTGTTAAGGGATAAGCTTTTGTTAAGGGAATAAAACAAACACACATACACATAAACACACACACACATACACACACATACATACACATGCACACACTTTTTAAGGGATAAGCTTTTTGTCAAGGGAAGAAAACAAACACACATACACATAAACACACACACATACACACACATACATACACATGCAGGGGCCCCTAGTGGCCGAGTGGTCTAAAGCGCTCTTCGTTACCGGGTTCGTCCTCCACCATTAATACTGGCCGCCATGTATAGCCTATCGTGTGCTGACAAATGGCGTTAAACCCTACAACAACAACAACAACAACAACAACAACATATATATACACACCTTTTTAAGGGATAAGCTTTTTGTTAAGGAAAAAAACAAACACACAAACACATACAAACGTACGCGCGCACATATACACAAACAAACGAACGCATGCATACAAAAACACATACATACATACACACACTTTTTTGTTAAGGGATAACCTTTTTGTTAAGGGATGAAAACAAACACACAAACTCACACACACATACAAACGTACGCTAATGCATACAAACACACACACACACACACACACACATACACTTTTTGTTAAGGGATGTTTTATTGCTAAGGGAAGAAAACAAACACACAAACACATACAAACGTACGCGAACGCACACAAACATATACAAACACACACACACACCTTTTTGTCAAGGGATAAGCTTTTTGTTAAGGAAAAAAACAAACACACATACATACATACACAAACACACACACACACAAATACACACACTTTTTTGTTAAGGGATTAGCTTTTTGTTAAGGAAAAAACAAACACACAAACACATACAAACGTACACGCGCACACATACATGCACACACACACACACACACACACAAACGAACGCGTGCATACAAACATACATACATACACTTTTTTGTTAAGGGATAAATTTTTTGTTAAGGGAAGAAAACACACACACACACACACACACACACACAAACACTTTTTTGTTAAGGGATAAGTTTTTGTTAAGGGAAGAAAACAAACACACACACACACACACACCTACCTTTTTGTTAAGGGATAAGTGTTTGGCTGAAGGAAGAAAACAAACACACATACACACACATGCAAACACACACTATCTTACAAAGCCAGTGAAACGAAGTGTTTATAGGTACACTTCTATTTTTTAACTAACAAACACAAAGACAGACAAATAGTTTGGTAATTTGACTAGTATCTCTTTTCTAGATGGTTGGAGGTAGCCCTGAAAAGGACTATTTTGTTAACGGCGTTATGGCAATCTTTTTATTGTCTAAGATTGTGTCTGGCTGAAGGCTTTCCCACAGGATAGGGTCTGCTTCTTCGGAAAGAAAAGGAGAACTCTTTCGTGTCCACACGGCAGTCCACAAAACCTGTCTGGCTCCTGCTGTTGTTGTTACTGTTGCTGTTTCTGAAGTCCGTCCATTCTTCTTGCTCCTTCTTGATTTCGTCTTTAGACACCTCTTCTATCAGGTCTTGGGCTACTTTTAACATCCTGACATTCTCTATCTCTTTAGGTTTGGGTATCAGACTTTGCCTGACACAATGTAAATTCATGGGGTTTTCTTTCAGTTTAGCTAGTCTTGAAGTCTTTGTTGACACCTCTTAGCCCCGTCCCAGCATATATAGCTGGTTAGGACTTGGAGATGACACCTTGTTTTCCGAAAGATGTGTTTTGGTGTGGGTTTCCCCTGTCCTTCCTATAAGTGTTATAAGTTTTTGTTTTTTGAAAATAATAGTAGTATATAGATAATTTGGTCAAGGTTGCTCTTTGTTTTGTTCGTCAAATTCTTGAGTTTTGTTATCCCAGGATAGGCTTGGTGAGATTATACTCCCTTCCCTTTGCCTGGGCTGGCAGTGAGCCTGGTTTCTATCCTCCCTTGCCTGGAACTTAGGATAGTATTGCCCCCCCCCCCCGGGAACTATTAAGTCCTAGGGTTGGTTTCCTCTCCTTGGATCCCAGTCAGTTGTTGTTGCAAAGTGACTTTGCCAAAATCAGTTTTGTCCTTGTGTCGTGCTATTTGGTGTGTGTTTGGTTGTATTAGCTCCCCTTTTTGTTGTTAGGACAGCATTACCTAGATCAAATTGATTATGGTTGTTTTCCTTATCTAAACCTATCTGTGTAGTTACATTTGGAATATTTGTATCTAAGCCAGAATATAAATAAATGTTGAAAATAAATAATGTGTGTAAGTGCTTCGTATTTTTGTTTTATGTGTGCATGTGTTGCGTTTTGTTATATGTTTAAATTATTTTGTATGCCTTAGCATACTGTTGTCCAATTATGTACGAACTGTTTGCACCTTGATTTTTTTTTTTGAAGGTTGAAGTTTTCCATCGCGCTGACGTAGTGGAGAAACATTAATTGTTGGTCTTAAGTTTCAGGTTAAAAGTGCCTTAACACTTGTTTCGGGATTTAAACCATGTTTATTTAACTTGGGTCTAATACCATGTTACTTAGTTTGGGTATAATACATCGTAGTGCATTATATTGGTTCGTTGATTTGCCTGTTAAGCCTTGTAGTTTGTTTAGGTTTTAGAGCTGGTGATAGGATTCACCTTGCCGAATTTTCTTTCTGTTTGTAAAGAGGATATATGAAGGGGGAGAAGAAGGAAGGGAATAATGTAACATGTAACAAGCTGCAGATGAATGATGATAAAACTGAAGCCATCCTGATTACAACACAAAGACTTTCTCATTCACATCCTTTACCTCAGACAATAAATATCAGCAACACCAACATTAAATTCACACAGTCAGTACGAAACCTCGGTGTCACTCTTGACAGTACTCTCTCATTGCATCAACATGTCATGAACATATGCAAAGCTGCATATCTTGAGCTGAGACAAATCAGCTCCATTCGCAAGTATCTTTCAGTTGATGCCACTAAAACACTTGTGTGTTCCTTAGTACTTTCAAGACTGGACTATTGTAACTCAATTCTGTCTGCTTCGTCTCAATATCTACTTCAGAAACTTCAGAAAGTTCATCCTTAGAGTACCACGATCAGAGCACGCCTCTCCCCTGCTCTATACCCTACACTGGCTATCCATACCATCCAGAATTAAACACAAAATTTGTTCTCTGTGCTACGTTTCACTGAGGGGCTCCAGTCCAACATACCTATCTGACCTCACCCATTTGTACACACCTGCAAGATGCTTACGCTCCTCTTCTGACACTCGTATTCTCATTATTCCCACTATGAAGATGAAATCATATGGACAACGCACTTTTGCATACCAGGGCCCAGCAACGTGGAACGAATTGCCCACTGCACTTAGACACAAAGACACAGTGATCTCATTCTAGAGCGCTCTTAAAACACCTATTTCAACTGCAAGAACAGACTTAAAGACCTAATAATGTATCCTTGCCTTAAATATTTACAGCATATTTTCTGTTTCTACTTTCGTGGTGTTTGTTTTTATTTTTGTAATCATATCATTACATTGTCAAATGTTGTAAAGCGCTTAGAGCTTCTAAAGATTAGGCGCTATACAAAGTCCTCATTATTATTATTATTATTAATGCTTGTTAGTATGATGTATCGCGAAGTCTTAAGATATTTGAGTTTCATTAGGATCTAGTACAGTTGTGGGAGGCCCCTGTTGCAGTTCTGTTAAGATAGCTCGTCTTCTTTGGAGCTTTCTGCAGTGGAAACACCCCACCCCCCACTCCTGTTTGTTCATACCAGGCATTTTCCTTATATTCTAGTTGGGTGGTTGGAAATTAAGGACACGGTGATGCGTGTTATGGCCAAAGGGACTGCATTCCTTTTAAGGTTGCTCATTGTTACGCGGTATTATGTAGTATTATATTTATTTCGCATCTCTATGTTTAAAGAATATGTTAGGTAAATTGTAAAGCTAGACTGGAAGAAATGATTGAAAGTTGCTATCACGCGGACGTGATCGAAAGCATCTTCTGTTACACACTGTGGGTGGCTCCTCTACAATTCTCTTTAGATGGCTCATCCTAATGATGGCTTTTTGTAGGGCTCCATCCACTCCTGGTTCATTCAAAGCAAATTCATGTTATTGTGGATTTTAGTCATTTTAGCTTAAAAGAACTGATACACAGTGATGCCAGTTGGGCTTTTCTGCATTCCTTTTGAGGTAGCTCTATGGCTTTATGCAGAGGTATGGCATATGACTTGCATTTGTTTCGCATCTCTATGTTTAAAGAATATGCTAACTGAATTGTAAAGCTAGATTGAAAAAAAAGGATTGAAAGTTGCAATCACGTGGACGTGATCGAAAACATCTTCTGTTATACAGTGTGGATGGCTCCTCTACAATTCTCTTTAGATAGCTCATCCTAGTGATGGCTTTTTTGTAGGACTCCATCCACTCCTGGTTCATTCAAAGCAAATTCGTGTTATTTGGGACTTCGGTTATTTTAACTTAATATAATTGGGACATAGTGATGCGAGTTGGGCTTCTCTGCATTCCTTTTGAGGTAGCTCTATGGCTTTATGCAGAGATATGTTATATGGATTGCACTTAATTTATGTTATAATTGTTTCTGTTGTGTATGTATTGCTTCTTCTCAAATCCATAATGTAATAAATATAATCTGTTATTTCTTTGTATAACTTCTTGTCATTGATATCATTGGTGTATAAGAGGTTTGAATCATTGTATGTTTCCAGAGTGTTTTGGATTTTATATTTGATTGTTTTCCTATATTGTTCACTTTTCTTGCAGTAAAGTATTAGATGCTTTTTTGTGTCTTGTTCCATTTTGCATATTTGGCGGGGGGGGGGGATACTCCTAATAATTTTTCTCTTATAGGCCCTCTCCCCCGTCCACCATACATCATGTATATAAAGTAAAATCCTTGCTTGCTTTTTATTTCCTTAAATTTTGACCATTCATTCCAAATTTCCCCCCATTTCAGAGTGGGATTGTCTTGTTCTATTTTATGTGGGATTCTCTGGTGTTTCATTTTAAATAGGTATTGGTATATTTTTTCCTTATTTCCTAAGTTCCAGATTTCTTTGTCTGTTCTGTATAATTTAACGGTATTTGATATTTTGTGTGCGAGTTTAGGAGGGCTTAGTGTTTTGGTTATTTGGTTGTTCCTATATATTTCTGGTTTGTATTGGAGTATCAAACCAAACCAGTATAGGTATATACCTTGCCAAGCATATATAGGATTCTGAAGTAAGTTTCTAATTTTATCAATATAATTTGAGTTTGTTTCACTCTAAGGTCCGGTGTACCTAGGCCACCTTCTTCTTTCCTTTTTTGTAAAGTGGCCTTAGAGCTAGTCTTGAAGTCATCTTCATAGGTTGACGAGACAACAATGGATGGTCAGATTGAATTGAATTGAATTTTGGATTAAAGTGGCGTGCGCACATGTTGTGCATGTGCCACTATTTAATGCCTGCAAGGCAGGCTGTTAATTATTCCTGAGGGAGGGAATCAGAGCCACCTCCCCCAGGCTTTAATGTACTCAAAGAGTGCTGATAATTTAGCCGTCATTTAGCGGAACAGTAAGTTCCAAGCTACCTGCTTTCTTGAGTGGGAATAGACCCAACACTCACTCAAGAGGATTTAGAGATTTCAGTCTTACCTACCGCGGGTCCAGGTGTCAAACAAACCAGAATGAGACGCCAGTCGCGATTGGTCGGCGACTATGGAAATTGTTCCACATCTCCGTCGTGGTACGGGAGTCCGAGCAAAGAAAAGGAGGAAAAGGAACTCGGCAGCCGGCGCGAACGCTATGGATGTCGTCAAAGCCCTGAAACGCCAGTCCGTACTTAATTGTTCAAATTCAGTCCAGTTGTTCTGATGGACAAAAGAATAAAACCAATAGCGTGTTAGCCACTTGTGCAATTAGCCGAGTACTCACTAGTTGATAAATTTTCTTATCACCTAACCGTCAAATTTTATCTAGTACAATAGTGTACATAATAAAAAATATCTCTAAAATTTGTCGATAATAATGTCTAAGCGACACTTAGAATTTTGAGTCAATATTAGGCATGAGATTGTATTTTTGAACGGTACTCAATGGACAAGATCAGGTATAGTGGTTTGATCGAATTGGGATTCCAAGCCAAATTGGAATCCGTGCAATAATAAAGGTAAGGTTTTCCGGCGAAGTTCTTCTTTACATATCTTACCTTCCACAAACACGATGGAATCGCCTTCACTTTCTCGCAGGAGACTGTACGCCGATTGCCACTGTTTGTAACACCACACGATACGTTGAGGTGAACGATTGATCAAATGATGTTTATGTTCGATCAAACGTTTGACAAATTCGGTTTTGCCTGAACCGCTGGGTCCGGCAATTAGCATGTTAAAGGGATGCCGAAGATACAAGGCCTCCCAACTGGCACGATCTAAATTTTCGTCGATGACTTTGAAACTAGAGGAAGAGGGAGCAGAGACAGAAGGTGGCCATAATGTAGGGAATGTCACTTTTGACACGAAGACAGACAAGACAAGAGTTTTTATACTTTTCTCAGGACACGTTTATTACAACACACGAAAGACAAAAATACATAAAAGCCAAAGGGATAAGTACATGGATAAAATACACATCAAAACGATCAAAGTGGAATATAAACAAGTCGCTGTACAACATGTTTGGTGACGAAGGTGTGGTGTCGTAGGAACAGTTTGCAATATTCGTAGATGCTCTACATTTGGCACAGTCACACACGTGTCCTCATCGCATTGCACTCCATGAGAATCACCGAACTTGAATGGTGTTGTCTGTTTAAAAGTATTCATCTTTCTCGCTTGGCAATGGTAGTGACAATGCCCTTTTTATATGCTGGTCAATATCGACGTGACCGTACGGTAAAGTGAAGTGGTTGGGAAGTCGCACTCGCTTCTGGTACACGATTTGTTACATTTTTTCAAAGGTCGACTGACGATTTGGTGTTTGGCTAAACGTACAATCTTGTCAGGCTGGTAGGTGGTCACTTTAAAATCTAGATCCTCTCCAGACTGCAAGGCTTCTGTCAATACCCCAAAGTTCACCACTCGACTGGTGAGATAATTGAAAGTCAGTCCTTTCACTTTACACTCGGTGTGCACTTCTCCTTGTTGGTTCCAGTATTCGTAACCGTAATTTTTGGGACCGCCACTAGCAAAACTTAGAATCTTGTCTTAGGGGTGCTCGTCCGTCCAGGCTCCTAAACGGTCTCCTTCGTTGACAGGGTGACGTTGACCCTGGCAATCGATGTTGATGCAACTGTCCGTGTCAAAATACAGCACACGATCTCCTAACAGTTCTAAAGCTTCGTACAATTTTAAGACAGCACGGGTTGTCACGTAGGCCGCAATGATGACATTTCCAAATTCGTCGGCTTCTACAAAGTAAAGTTTTTCTTCATAATTGATTAAGATCAAGTCCTCACGAATGACGTCCACGTGTTTCATGGATTTAGTTTTGTCATGAATCATCTAGAAGTAGTGGAAAGGTTCTGTCAAATACTCCGTCAGGGATAAACACGGTCGTTGTGCCATTTTTCCCCACAAGCAATTCAACATCACTTTAGCAAACGATTTCCTTCCTTCGTTTTTCTACATGTGGTCCAAAGTGATGCCCTCCTGCTCCCAGTATTTCTCTTTGAATTTCTTTTGGTCTTCGGGAGTGTGGCACCAGGAAGGATAGCCGCTGGCTTCTTGTTTCAGTTTCAAAAAAGCATCCACGTAGTCTGCTAAAATGCCTTTCTAAGTTTGGTCGCCCTTGTGGTATTTTTCTGTCTTGGGAAAGTGGTAAATTTCGTACACTTTTAACAATTGGTATCCCAGGTCCTGAGCTTCTAACAATTCTACGCTGACCCACGTTCCCGTCAAGGCGCGTTCTTCCTGGGTGTGCTGACAAGGTTGGTCTTGGTTGCACGTTTCGGCACAAGTACGGCACAAGGGAAACATCAGTTTTCCTTGGCAATGGTGAGGTAAAACGGGATGTTACATGTCCGTGGGAGGCAAGACTTTGCACTTGATCAGTCCTTCGTATTGTCGAATGTTGTCCAGGTCGATGTGTTCCGTTAGCAATTGCGGATGCCCTGCGGAAAAGTGACAATATTTGCACACGTAAGGATACAACGAACAAATGGTTCACGCATTTGATTTCTTCTCCTTTCTCCTCGTCGGCGTGGTACAGTAAACAGGTGCATTCGTCCGTCCTCCTTACAAACTGTCCCGTGGGTTCAGAGGGTCCACCAACTTGTAACTTTCCACGATGCGTTTAAACTCGGGATCGGTTTTCAAACGGTGATCGTACTCGTGTTCCCACATTTCCACCACTTGGTATCCTTGCTGTTCTAACTTCAGGCGCCGCTGCCAAGTGGCCTGGTACAACACCTCCATGGTACGTTGTAAAAACTGATTTTTAGTGTCACGTTGAGGGTAATTAGGAATGTGAATGCCGGTCTCTTGCATGCATTCGAAATCGAGAAAGATGAAATTCCCTCTCTTCTGGATCTTCATCTTGATGTTTGGAATGGTATTTTTAAATGAAGCATTCGTGTTCTAAGTCCACGATTTGGTGGCAAATGTGACATCGTTTCTTTCCTGAATATATGTGAGCATTGGCACAATTGGTACGTATCACTTGTCCACAAATAGGGTACAATCTCAGGAGCTGACAAGCACTTTTCTGCTGTGAATCTTGCTTCTTCAGATGTTGTTGGTAACAGGTTGGGCTGCCAAAAGTTCGCTGACAAGCTGAGCAATGCACCCGTTGTTGTTCTTCGTCAAGACAGGGTTTAGAGACCAAACATTCCTCACATTTCGATCCACAATGCCTGTGTTGCCCTCGATTCTTATACCCATAGTCACATTTCTCACGGTAATAACTGTATCCCAGGAATCCTGAGATACTGGTAATGGCATCTAACTGTTCATGGTGATGATAGACGTGAATATATTTTCCATCTTTGAAATTTTTACCTCAAAATAACAGACGTCCGCGCACTTCTTAAGGGTGTACTTTCAATGTGTAGCGTGGAGACAAGACGTCTTGCAATTTTTGCATTTCAGAAATGCCACAGGGTGTGTCTTTGGATATCCCCGCTTGCTGTAACAAGAGTTCTGCTTCTCTTCGTTGTTTGGTTCGGTCCGATTTTTGAATAGTTTTCCAGGCTCTTTTCCATTCTGCCGTGTCGTTCTTATCGGCATACGTTCGTCACACCACGATGGCCCTGGCTAAACACATCTTGTCTTGAGGGTTGTTAATTCGGACGAGACTCGTTTTGGTGCTACGAAGGTCGTCCACCAATAGGACATTTTTGCGTTCGGTCCCTTGGGGAAGAGAAACGTGGGCCATGTTTAGTGTCGCCTTTCCATCGGTGATGTGAAACTTGACGTTGGACTGCTGCACGTGTTGAATCTTGTCGATGACTTTGCAAAGTGTCAATTCTGATGGCCTGCTAAACTCGATCCAAACGGGGGACTTCAGACTGTCATGATAAATGGAAAGTGTCAAGTGATTGTCGTTTTTGGCGTGACATTGTCGTTTCAGTGTGGTTAACAAAGAATTCCACACATCGGTAATGAACTCTTCTGCATTTTTCAGCGGTACGTCTGACTTGAAATCTTTAAACTTCACCGTATACATGTAGGCTGTGGTTCTAAATTTTCTAGAGGAGCGTTTATCCGTCTCTCGAATGTGGCAGTACTTTTCAGGGGTTAATGGTGGTGGATTTTGGTTTGGTATAGACTCTCTGGGTCTGGATTCTGATTCAGTCATGTCATCTTCGAAATCACTGGCATTAATTTGAGCCAAGACTTCAGCTACTGTGTGATGCGATAGGTCACGTTTCTGTCTCTTACTTTTTTCTTCTTTCTTCACGAAATGATGCGATCGTTTCATCTTGATTGCAAAAAGTCAAATGACTACATTTGAAACTTCATGGTCCCCTTTATTTTCATGTCAGACCAGTGTCTTCCCTCCAAGTATTCATTTCACTCTCAATTCGACCAGAAAGATGGAAGAGCCAACACAGATCGAACTTCTGATCAGAGCTTTGCGAGGTGTTATACGAAAAGTTTTCTTCCGAGAACCCGATGGACTACTCCCCCTCACTTGCTATATGTCAGAAGAAAGCGTATTGGTCTTCTGCATGTCCACAACGTCAACGCAAGACAGGTGTCAAAAGAGACAAAAATCAAGATACCTGTTATCATTGTTAATAGAAAGGACATTGGTCTTCAGACTGCCCTAAGAAACAACAGGAGCAGGAGGAAGAGAGGGGTTCTGAACAGGAAGAAGAAGAGGTACCTTCCGAAAAGGAAGAACCCAGACACGTCCAGAAAAAGAAGAAAAGAAGACGAGAAGAAAGTGAGGAAGAAGAGGAGGAAACACCCGTGAAAGTGAAGAAATTCAAAGAAAAAGGAAAGAGTGAACATTTGTTGGTGTGTATATTTGTGTTTTTATACGTGCTCGTACGTTTGTTGGTGTGTGTATTTGTATGTTTTTATGCGTGCTCGTGCGTTTCTTGGTGTGTGTATTTGTGTTTGCATGCGTGCTTGTACGTTTGTGTGTGTGTGTGTTTGTGTGCGCTTGTACGTTTGTGTGTATGTGTTTGTTTTTAACTTCACAAAAAACCTTTGTCCCTACACTATGTGGATAGTATATAATGGGTTTTTTCTTTCCTTCTGTGTGGATAGTAGATATTGGGTTTTTTTTTTCTTCCCTTCTGTTTAGATAGTAGATACTGGGTTATTTTCTTCCCTTCTGTGTTGATAGTAGATAATGGGTTATTTTCTTCCCTTCTGTGTTGATAGTAGATATTGGGTTATTTTCTTCTCTTCTGTGTTGATAGTAGATAATGGGTTATTTTCTTCCCTTCTGTGTTGATAGTAGATATTGAGTTATTTTCTTCCCTTCTGTGTTGATAGTAGATAATATGTGAAGTTATTGTAAGGGATGTTTTCCTTCACTTGTTTGCTTGTTTGTACATTTGTTTGTTTATGTCTATCCAGTGATATGTCCCACCCCGCCAGGCGAGGTTTGTGTTTGTTGGTCAGTCCCGCGCGGAAGTTCTTTCCCGCCCCGCCAAGCGTTATATCCAGTTATAAATTCCGCCCCGCCAAGCATTGCTTTATTCGTATAGTTTCACCGCTGAACTAGGTGAACTTACCAGCTACCCGCCAAGCGTTATTATTCGTATAGTTTCTCCCCTGAAATAGCTGAACTCCACTTGCAATATTGTTGTCAATGTCCCGTACCGTGACGTCACCCCACCTGTTCCGTTTCCCTTGTCACTAAACAGACCCACTATACTATATATAAAAGCTATAACGCTTCGCGGGGTGGAATATAAAACTTGACAGAATGCTTGGCGGAGCGGGACATATCACTTAATAGAACGCCTGGCGGAGCGGGACATATCACTTCGGGCGGACATTGTTGCCAATGTCCAGTACCGTAACGTCCCCCCACCTGTTCCATTTCTCTTGTCGCTAAACAGACCCGCTATTTTTTGACGCTATACAGTCCCAATATGTTTTTGACTCTATACAGTTCCAATATTCCCCATGTTAAATTTCCTTTGTTGCCAGAGTTGCCCACGACCTCTTTGACTGGGTTTTCCATTGTCGCTAGAGTGCCCCACATTACTACTCTCATCTAGCAATATATGTTCATGCGGTGAACCAGAAAACGCAGAACATTTTCGCTTAGACTGTATAAAAATACGTTACTCTCAGAAACCGAACAATAGGAATATTCCCCCATATTCGAAATATAACTTCGTTCTAAATGGGTAACCCCTTGCATTCAGTTGAGGTCAACGAGATCTTCAAGGCAGCCCATAAGTACACAATGACAAATAAGAGATTTGCCTGATCAGTACTTATGCCTCCGGCGCGTATTGGCTTATTATAAATATATACCACCCGAGCTGAAGTTAAAGTCCTTTATCTACTCCGCCCTCACTCCATCAAGGCCAACATCCTTATATATTTTTTCTTGCACATTTGTTAAATTGCAAATATACAGTAAATTGATTTAGTTGTTAACACTTATTAGTTGCTGAAGGACATTACAACACTATTGTATGCTTATTTTCTTTTAATATTTCCTTATCATGTTCCAATGTTTACATTAGTATGCCTTCATTAATCACATCAGTAACATTATGTAAGGAAATATTATTGTCAACGAGAGAGCGTGAAAAAAGCTTATGCATGTTTCTCAATCCTCCATATCTTTTGTTTGATTTTATGTACTTTCCACGAAGACTGCTGTAATTAAATACAATTTAAACCAAGCTGCTACGGCGATGGCACCGAATCCTAAGTCCAAGGTCTCCCAAGAAATGTCTTATGCGACAGTGACACGCCTGTGAAACAAGTCTTGGTATGGTTTGCCCTAACTCTGGAAGTGTTTAGCCCCTCCTAAGGAAACAGCTTCGAAGCTTCTCTCTCTCTCTCTCTCTCTCTCTCTCTCTCTCTCTCTCTCTCTCTCTCTCTCTGTTAAAGCTCTGTTCTCACAGATGTAATTCTTGTACCAGGAAAGTAAATAGCACATTTACTTCCCCGCCTGTGACTCTTGCCAACACAAACTTGTCAGACGATTTGACTGGAAAGATTAGAAGGAAAATGAGATTACAAACACTGACTGATAGGATCTGACATTGTTCCGACTATCTGACAGCCACACAAGGAAGGAGTGTTGTATTGTACCGTAACAATGATAGTTTCGACTGATAATCAACAACAACATAGCACATCAACAAACGAACAAGAAAAATATAAATAATACAATGTGCTTAGAACAAATTCTGATGTCTATATAGCCAGGTGAAAATGACTCTATGTCAACTATTGATTCATTAAAAATTATAATTTGTTTATATTTCAACAAAGTTTGGAAGAAAGCCTAACAATGTCATGATTATAATCGGTCTGGTGATTTTGGTTAAGTTAGGACCAAAGTGAACTAAGGTACATTTATAATCAGTCTGGTGGTTTTTATAAGTTAAGACCAAAGTGCACTAAGGCACATTTATAATCGGTCTGGTGATTTTGGTTAAGTTAGGACCAAAGTGCACTAAGGTACATTTATAATCGGTCTGGTGATTTTGGTCAAGTTAGGACCAAAGTGCACTGCGGCACATTTAAACCGAAACTTCTACAACTTGATATTATGATGTTAAACTTGCCATCGGTAGCACAGTAAATTGCAGGAGACACAAAACACCCTCAAGATTTTAGTATCATATAAAAAAAAGTTCAAGTCAACAAATAGCATTTAAGGTATCACAACAAGCTGTGATTTTGAATATTTTATTAATTGTTAATTTGATTGAATAATTTTTCAGCCGATCTTAAAACTGTACAATTCCGCTTTCTCATATTTCCCAACCAAAGCAGATATCAGCAAACTACTGCAATGTCAGTGACCGTTTATGACCTAATAAAAATCCTTCACATAAGCAAATTTTGATAAGCTGTCATACAATCGGAAAGACTGATAAGAACTGTGCAATCATCTACCTACACATGGCAACGGTCTACCTTGACTGACCTCGACAAATTCTGTCAGTAGGCTTATGACCTGAGAATAAAATCTTAAAGAACGGGATTACAATATTCGATAAAAATAAATAATTTAAAAGCTCTGCCATTCGAAATATAAAAGACACGCACTAGGCATACAGTTTGTAAGATTGAAATTTCAAATACCTTTCTAGACACAATCCAAATATGCAGTCGAATAATTTTTGACAATAACATTTTTGCTTATAATCTGACAAAAGAAAAATCTCCAAGACAGACTGTTCAGGATGACAGCTGCCCACATCTCAAAAGAGATGTAACTTGATAGACAAAAGAGGCGCTGATCAGATGAAAAGCCAGAAATGAAACAAGCGGCAAGTACTTTTATTAACGGTAACAGCAAAGAATGTATACTTATTTGAAAAAAAAAAAACAAAGGCGACTGAATGAAATATGATGATGCTCCTAAACAACACACACACACACACACACCTTAGAAACTTGCACGAATGTCACTAACAACGTAAATCTAGGTGTGTGGGTCGTCTGCATCGTATACATAATGTACCCTAGCACACATAAAAAAGATTTAATTTTTTATCTCACTGCGACCAATGATATGAAACTTCTGTGCGATTTATTGACTCGTGCGGTGATCATATTTGATGTATGTTTCTAGTTGTCAGGATCGAACAGTATCTTTTTAACAAGTGAAGCTATTGCGCGGCCTTTGAAACACACACACACACACACACACACACACACACACACAC
>JAECUM010054391.1:0-12816 GCA_016617855.1 Megalonaias nervosa
ATATATATAGTTTGTTTTAGTTTCTAAAATATCTTTTTGTTAAAAGAGCAGCAGGGGGTGATTAATTCTCAAGATGGGTAAATGATACGCTACGAAAATTGCAAAAAAATTTGGGAAATAAATTCCAAACGTCAGCAACAAAGATGTGCTAGTAAAATCAGGAAAATTATCGAAAGCTAGACGGTTTGGTTGGCGTTTATTAGCATTAATTTTATATCTTTCGTAGTGTTTCGTAGGAAGCTTTATTTCTACAATTCCAGGGTATCCCAATTAGAGTCTGTTCACCTCCCCCTCCCCCCCTGCTGCTACTCCCTTCCCCCGATACTGTCTTGAAACCAACTATCGCCATGGCATTACGTCCGCTATAATATGCGTGATTTAAGCCAAAATTGGCAAGAATGGTGCAAATAAAATGAAACAGTTAAATCCCCCTATCCAAGTGCAACAATGCGCAACTCATGATAAGAATGATTTCAATATCAATCGTGCGCAAGGCTTAATTCCACCAGAAACCACAGACCATTCGGTGATAAAGAAACAATGATTGTTCCCACAAAGACAGTGAAGGAAATTAAAATCAAATTTTCAACAATGCGATTTAAATTTTGTGAATAGGATGTCCTACCCTGGTCGAGGATTTACGTCAGGTTAGGTATTCGAAAATCCCATCCTTCCGAGATTACGATTTTGAAATCTTAGTTCCCATAGTTTCTACTTCCAACCGGACTAAACCACGGATATTATACCGCGATCGGCCCGCATTTGAATAATGTTTCAATATATTACCTTTTATTGCCAAGAAGTAGTTTTTGCATTTATTGAAAATAGATTAAATTCCTAATAGACTACACATGTATAATCACACGACAAATAATGCAAGTATTGAACCTACAGATAATTAGCAACCACTGGACTTGTTGGGAATATCAAGGAACTACTTTGATGGCGGCAATCGACGTTATTTTCAATTTCCTTTTATCGCCTTGTTAAGATGTTCAATGGCTCGAGGACTACAGCACGGAAGTTGGTCTGCTTATTATATTTGCCACCAATCAATATGTGAGAGATTTGGTATTTGATCTGAGAGCATTGATCAAGGTTTCGGAAGTGCTTAAACAGACTGAATTAAAGTTATGAGGTTTGCCAGAGAACGTGTAATACAAAACCTCCATCCACGGACATGTCAGCGCATGCAAACTAGTCCTAAAGCAAAGATATGTATTTCTCTAATTAACAGAGATAAAACACCTTAAAGCCTAATTTGGCAACAATCGTGGTTTGTTGACGGGGTATTGCTTTTGAGAGATGTTAACAAAGCACATACAGAAACTAATGAGTGATTATTGGCAACTAGTTTTACAAGGTCGGTTCAGAATGTTTTCTGACCGATGTGGCGTCAAGAGTCAAGAGAGTAACAGTTGTGAACGTAACGTTATTCTCACTGGTCTTTTTCAATTAAGACTTCTTTGTGTCACATTTTATGAGAATAAAACGTCCAGTTCAAGCAAAAGGAGAGACCCAGCTGTAGACTAATCAAGCAGATGATGGTTAGTGCAGTTCCAATTAATCGATTTGGTAGAGCATCGGTCGTATTTGGTAAAATTACAAAGAACTTGATTTGGTTGAGCATCGGTCACAGTCAAATAAATGGCAAATGAATCGATTTCATTTCTTCATCGATTTTAGTTGAAATTTAGTTTTCTGATATTTCAATTGATTTAGACTTTATGCTCTCTGAAAACGTCTTCGATTTTTATTACAAGACAGAACGTGGAAAAGTAATCGATTACTGATTGGTCATCGATCTGTTAACTAGTGACCGTTTAACCGATTCCCAACAGCAATGACAGTCGTTGCACTTTCAATCATATAGCAAAAAGTGGTATACCATTGCTGGTACTTACGATCATCTATCATGAAAATAAAACAGATGAATATAGCAAATTATATGCAACGCATACTGCCACGTGGGAATACATTAATAATAAGAACTGGTTTTAACTAATCATTGCCGAGCCTCGAAACCACTACGCCAGGGACACGCACGCTTAAGGTGTAAAATAATAAAGGTACAAAAAAGAATGTAATTGATTTTTAAAAATGGTAATATAGAGACTCATAACCAACAAGAAGAACAAGAACATGAGAAAGATAATCC
Organism: Megalonaias nervosa; assembly: GCA_016617855.1. Lineage (NCBI taxonomy): Eukaryota > Metazoa > Mollusca > Bivalvia > Unionida > Unionidae > Megalonaias > Megalonaias nervosa. The sequence continues at coordinate 2,159 of JAECUM010054391.1, forward strand.
TGGATTTATCCCGTGACCACAAATCAGAAAAAGGCCAACATTAAGCTTTGATTCCGCATATTCTTTAATATATTAATAATTGTATGCAATGAACAGGTATCGACGAGTTGGTTAGAAAACTGTACTAACTTATTTTCTCATATAGTCTAAGATCTTTTGAAAATTTATGTTTCATCGGAATATGCAACAAATGTATATCAAACTGCTCATATATGGTTGACTAATTAAACGTTTATTATGATTGTAATACTCTAAAACTCTTTACAAGTCTTAAGCCTCATCTTTGACAAATCCAGCATCATACTGTATTTAGTAGTTTTAAGGATTTTCATGCGGAGCCACCTACACATTAGGCCGTTTTCATATTTTCAAAGACAAACATACCACCACCACGTCTACGATATATAAAGAAATTAATAGTGAGCATAAATCCAAGACAAGCAACAAGTCGGTTTTTGTTTCTTTCAAAAACTAACACTCTACCCTACATATTTGGTTTCTGATCGTATGCGCCTGATAGACGTCACAAAAACATTTTTCATTTTTAAAAAACAACATCTTACCACCACCACCCCAAGAGACAAGCATAAATGTACAACAACCATAAACCAAAAGCCACAAACAAATCATTACTCTTTTAAAAACCAAGAGCCACACGAGAAAAATATAATTTGGTCTGTATACACCCTACTTTAGGCAACCACACTAAACATTAAATAACCCAAAAACATTAATACAAGAGGTTATAGTACTTATAACTTAAACTAATAATCAATTCCACCATTTATATAAACAGCTAAGACACAATAACAGAACCAGGATGAAGGTAATTTTTCCATCAAATTAGTAAACAACTTGCTTCTAAATAAAGATAGACCTTGAAAGAGCATCTATAAACATGTTTACCTCGAAGAAATAATGATCTCAGAATAGAATCTAAAATCATAGACATGTATTAGCTATGTAATATGTTGTTTACAAAGGCCCCCCCCCCAAAAAAAAAAAAAGAAGAAAAAAGATGTGAATAGTCAGGTTGGCCACACAATACAAATTAAATATACATAACAACAGGAAAAGTGGATGCTGAAGAAAATTATTAGCTGCTAGAGTACAAAAACGTTTATTATACCGTCTGTTTCCAATGCAAAAACTAATTAGAAAATTAAATTTTGGTGAACAGATGAGAACATTTCAATAACATTTCAGTAATATATTTCCTACTTAAACATTAGACTAAAATATTCTATGGTGGTAATGGTATATTGGTATTACCCAGTGATATGGTGATGAAGATTTATAGTATAGTAATGTACAATACCTATTTGCAAAAGACCCTAGATATCTTTAATCTAGCAATAAATACTGCTATAATAAACGGACTTTACAAACTGGAATTTTAGCAGCTGATAAATAGTATATTACACTTTGGTAAAATATATTTTATGAAGCAACAAATGTAAAAAAATAAATGCAAGAATTATACAAACAAGAAGATTGGAAATGGTGAGAGTCACAATCGCTTATGAGGCATACACACAAGCGTTTATACGTATCTCTACGGCTGCAGGAACTGGTGTAATTTACCTATTTACTTTCTTATTGTTATTTAATGAGCGTTTGCTATCCTATATATATATATATATATATATATATATATATATATATCTCTTATATATATATATATATATATATATATATATATATATGTATATATATATATATATATATATATATATATATAAAACAGCTATCGTGACAAATTTTGTCATAAAAAATTCATTCAGTCTTTTTCCTGCTGGTATTATTTCATTGACTTTTGATTAAATGTTCGTAACATTTTCTATCAAGATGCGTTGTAAATCTGTTAAATGTCCAACTATATGTGTTGTTTTGGTTTCATAATTTTGCAGTATATCCTGCAGTTTAGCTTTGCCTTATATCTTTGTAGAGATGACATATTTTGTTAATAACAAAATTTCTTCCATATGTTTTTTCATACATTTCAACGTTTCATTTCATTGATATTATATTTGAATTTATTGCACAAACGGCATTTGCATAACCTCTGTTGTATATTTGCTGGCCTTATTTTAATATGTATTATTTCTTCTCCTAATTAATAGTAATACAATGTTCTGCCCTGATGAGTGAATGAGACTACGTTAATTTGTATTGTTCTTCATCAACGTTTAAACCGAGCATAATATGTTCTTTTTGTATTCGTCGTTTATATCTGGAGATAGCTTAGAGGAATTTGAAACATCTCATTTGAAACATTATCAATATGGGTTTCATCAATTATTGCATCCTTAGTTTGATCGTCATATTCATCTGTATGGCAAAGATGATAGAAATTTTAAAGTTAAGCAAGACGATAACATTCCACCCCATCAACTGTTGCCTTTTTACACTATTTAAATGGATCTAAGAGAAATTAAAAAAGATATGAGTTTAGAAGAAGATAAAAGTAACAGCGACATAGCCAAACAAGTTCGTAGCTATGAAAAAGAAGAATGCAAATAGGAATGAAACATTAGTAGAGCAAATATAACATACAAGGAGACACGTGGTAAACGTTTAACTCAAAGGATTTCTAAAAATTGGACAGACACAAATTAAGAAAACTTCTGAAATTTTTGTAATGAGAGATCAGTTATTGTCTGGTGCAGTTATACTACAGGTTTAATCGCTGATGAGTAAAATCGTTCCAATTGATAATTTGAACGAATTACAGACAGAATTGAAAGATCACATGACAACACAAGAATAATATACTCAGTTTAGGAGCATCTCGTTCTGCACTCACAGCAGGTATAAACAATGTTAAGAAAGCAAAAGAGTAAGAAAAATACAAAAGCACAGATAGGTGTTAGGTAAATGTAATATCATTAATACACGTACTCTTTTAACAGTTGGTGTAACAATTTTCGCTATAGTTATTATATCTGTTTAATACATAATTATATATTTAAAAAAGGACATAAAAAGCGGACAAAAGACAGATTAATTTTTAATTGTATATTGGCATTTTATTAATTTTGGAGCTATCTTTAAACTGAAGCATATGAAGCATACCTTTAGAACCAAAACAAATGCTTTCCAAACAGATCACGAAAAATAAATATCATACAATCATTACTAGTATTAACAGAAAGACTAGCATTAAATACAACCATCTAAGTTAAATCAGTACTTGAATCCAGTTAAATCAATACTTAAAGGAAACATATAAACATTTAGAACATACATAAATGGGTAAAAAGGACATTTCGATTAATACCATAACTGATGAAAATAAAAGAGTTTGAATGATCATGGAAACAATTTTGAAAATTAGAAAACTAGCTAGTATCTGGAAGAATATTGATTTACGATTTTCGCAATGCCACCGATATTAGTGCTTTATCTGACATGAAATTAAATATTTGTTTTTCGCTAGATTTGATAAAAGTATTTAAGAGATGCTTACAGTTTGATGGGCTTATTCTCTAGTTATATAAAACCAAGAACAGTATCTACCACTTATAGATTGGACTATCATTCATCATGTCTCACGTAATACGTATTACACATGTCAGTCAAATACAGGAACCAGGTTATATACAATTTGTTTTTCAACTTTAAAATTAAAACACTGCAGATCATATTGAATTTTATATTAAAGAACTTTTTAATTTGTTGTTTTTCGTGTAAGGCCATTGGCACAAGTACTAGATTATACAATGAAGAAAAAATAGAATTGGGTGTAAAAAAAATTGAATATTTTCTAAGTATATAGTATAGTAATATAATCACACACATATGATAGAATATACATATTTACAAAATACGTAGTCTTTTCCTTCGCTTAAAGGCAAAATATAGAACATGTGCTGTTGTTCTGATTACCTCATCACATTTATTACAAAGTAAATTGCAAAATATTTCGTAAGATGAGTATTCGTAATAGTATTTTGTAAAAAATTAGAAACAGTATCAAACCTTAACAACGTTTGTAAGTAACAATACCTCAGTCAGGTCTCAATGTCTTAATTGCACTTGGCAGTTTTCATTTTATTTACTTCGACATAAACATTAAATAAGATAATGACAATGCAGTTGTGAACAGTGTGAGAAGAAGTTTATTAGAGACACAACAATTACTTATGGCAGTTGTTACCAATATATGTGAAAACAAACAAATAGAGCAAGGAGCAGTAATTAAATATTAAGATCAGGTGTGGTTAAAGCAACGAAGACCGGAACAGAAGCTGTTCAGTTTATTGTACATGGAAATAAATTTAGGATATCAGTTGATTTCCAGATGATAACATATCATTGCCTTTTTGTCTCCTTTTGTTCTAGCTCAAGTGTTTAGATTTACAATAACGCGTGAAAAATTATTTATTGTGATAGTAGTTGTAACCAGTATTTTGTATTGCATAGAGTATGATACGAAAACGTCTCATACGAAAGCTAATTGTTTTGGAGGAAAGTAATGGAATGAAAATTGTTTCGTTTATGCTTATATCAGAAGAGAGCGAATTATTCACCTGGTCATTAATCTGAATTAACAAAGGCCATACTTAATTCGCCAAGTACGAGTTTAAAATGAGTCTTGATACTTCGCAAAAAGACAGAGAAACTGATCCAGAAAAATTATTTCAATTCAGCACTCGAACGAATAATGATTGCTATGGAAGGATTACCAACGTTTTATTCACAGTGTTATAAAATGTATCAACAGTTTATGGAAGCAATTAACATATACAAATAAACAGAAAAAAACGTGGATGCGCACAAAATATACATAAAATTTGTTTATGTTAGATGCTCGGATAAACACTCAGAACAGTCAAATAAAATTTATTAGGCCTACGTTCGTGATGACTTGGTTTCAGGTACGATGTTGGAAAACGTAATAGATGTCATTAAAATCCTACAGTTGATGAAGAAGGCTGTGTTTATATAATGTTTTATATAAGGAAACAATGAAAAACAAAATAACAGATTAATTAACTTGAAACGTGTAATGAAACGGTTGCAAAACCAAAACGTTTCCTTATGAAATATTAATGCTATTACAAACACGATGATTACAGGTCTACAATTTCACCAGACAGTTCTAAAACTGAAGACTCTAAACTAGTATATGAGACATTGAACAAATTAAACAAAACTGAAATAAAGAGATCGAATATCAGTATGGCTATGTATGTATTTAAGCTATTTACTAATTTTTAAGAAATAAAATACGTCGAGCAAAACAAGTTAAGCATCATTTTCAGACAATGCATTTTCTACGTATGACTTAGGAACGTCTCCGAAACAGTTCAACACATGAAGGAAATATTATTATAAGCCAACAACCAATTACTAAGCGAGGAATTTCTCAACTGCGTTGAGAAAAACAACAACTTTGATATCTCCTTTGCGACGGTTAGATGAACTAACACCATTTTAATATTCACATGGATCAACTGCATAACAGTTAAATAGTTCAATAAAACATTTTTGAATAATGTATTACAATTTGTTGAAAGGTAAAGTTAGCATTAGATATGATATAAAACAATGATTATGTTGTCATTATCTGTCCAGTTTGTACGAACAATGAAATCTACAAGAAAAGAATGGCCTTGGTGAGACGACAATGTAAATGTAATAGATACGGGATAAATTAGGCAATGGTTAGGATTAAATGTTAATGTATACTAGGGAACTAATACTTCGTTTTTGAGAGAGAAGATTGTGTTAACACCGAAGATGAAGACAAGAAAGGAACATACCTAAGTTAGGATTCAGTAACAAACATTATGAGATATATGTATAGTGATAGCACATAAAGCAAAATGTAAAAATTCAAATCTATCATACAAGATCTTCTTGAAAATGTTAGATTTATAGTCATCGTTTACTTAAAGATAAAATCTATATGGAACATGTGTTACAGGAAAATAATGTAGTACATGCAGTTATTGCAAAAAATAAATGAAAAAGTAAAGAAAATAAAAGAAATAAATTTCTAATGAGACTTAAATACTCGTTGAATTCACTGAATTGCTCTTTTCCTCTAAATATCTCAAATATCATCATAACAACTTAATGCAGCTTTATTTAATGTAATATTATAAATTTCATGCTGATAGAATCTATTTAACTTCACCTCTTGGGGATTCATAACTTGTTTAAATATACAATATTTGTACATTTCTAATTAATTTTGTATTCTTTTTAATTGTGATTTTAATATTCCTGATTACTTTCTTTTCATCTGAGTTAATTCTAGAAACACATACTTTACCTCTAAGCATATGCCCTATTTGTAAGGTCACAATATTATTATATTAGTACACCATTCAATTCATCTTTAACAACTTCGTGTTCCCTTTTATCTCTGCTATAGCCTTTTGTGTTGAAAAACTTAATATTTCGTATCATGTCATTGTCAACGTTATCTATTTGTGCATGAAACGAATTTGTTCCTGTCATTAAAAGTTTCATTTCTTCACCATGTTTGTTTTGCTTTTGCTGTAATAGAGGTCAGGGATAAGTGCCTTCTTAAAATATAGCACCTTAAAGGTAGCATAAATTGGTTTGAGTAACTTTATTTTTTGTATTCTTTAAACGAACAGACATAACATCTTTTTCTGCAATTGTTCTCCAAGCAAATGCTCTAATCTTTTAAAGTTTAAAATAATTGTCTTTTAATACATTCTTTAAATTTGTTCTCATTCTTACGTTTTCCATCTGTTTACCACGCACATCATTATTCATTAGATTAAAAAATGCTTTTCAAAGTCACTGTTTGCTTTCTGTATTAAAGATGTATTCATTTTAATATAAGATTTCATACATGGCTCTTGATGAAATAAAACTGCTTTAAACGTTTATTCCGAGTTCAACAAAACTTCAAATTTGGATTGCGGAAAATGTACCTCTCTTTGCTCTTTAACACAAATAGTAATCAAGTTCTTAAAGGCTTTGCACCCTTTGTCTAAATATTTCGTCGGTAATGATGATAAATCCAACACTTTAAGAATTACATTTTCTGGTGCTAAAATAGTATTCATAAGAATCGTCCAATGCGTTGGTACTTTTAAATCTACCTCAAACATTGAAAGGTTTTACAGGCATGTATTGGTACATTTCCTAATCGTACACAGTGTTGATATTCTGTGCGTAATGAAAAGCCTGGACTTAGAATACTCATCATAACGTCCAATACTTATATTGTTATAATACTCATAATCTGCATTAACATATATATTGGTATTAAGTTTATTCCTCTTCAGTTCCATATTCCCTCCTCAGGAACGTATCATAGACTGTTCGCAATCCTAATCGTAACTTATTTCGTTTTAATTATATCAAGAGCTAGCTCGTGTGCACAAATATAATATGCTGGATCATAGTTATTATTATTCATAAATATATTTTTCGATTCTTCATAAATGTCACATAACAATAATTATAGGTCACTGCATTTGTATGGGACAATTTTCTTAATTATTACTGCACGACCTTGGAAGTTCACCTCTTTATTATATACCGATTTCATTTTCCTACCTAAGGCATAATAATAAAGGAATACACTACAAGAAACAATGAAAGTGAATTTATGCTGTATTTCAAAATACAACCGTAGATTCATCAACACACCGTAACAATATCAATGCGCACATAGCACCGCCGAGACCTTTGAACTTCGTCACCGGTTCGACATTACTTTAAAAAATCTCGTTTTGGTCTACTTAAAATTGAAATTTAGAGTCAAAGTTTGAATGAGTGCGCATTGAAAAACTTTTCAAGTTGGTCTTAGATAGATTTTGTTTTTCTGTTGATTCAACTCAATTCTGCTTTTCTGCTGATGACGGACTGGATTTTTTGGGTCAGTTCAGTACAGTAAAGAAAATATGATTTCAGTTGGAAATGTAGTCGAAAGAACCGTACAATTTCGGCGTGTACCAGGTTTTCCAAGACGTGGGTCATGTAATTCGGAGTTGCAGAACATAAGAAAGTACATTTTGAGGAAAGTCAAGATGCATAAATGTAAGTATATTTATTACCATTCTTAACATCAACTAAAGAATATATATGTTTATACCCTGCCACTTGTATGCTTGCTGTTGGAGGGACCCCAACTATGACCTGTATCGTACATTGTATGTCTTCTATCGCTTGCCTATCATTGTATCAAAATAGTTACAAGTGGAAAATTGCAAATCAGATGTTGTGTGACAGTTCGTTTGGCCAGCGGACATAACACTTTTTCGTTGTATTGGCTTGTTGGCTGTGATGCTGTTAGTTTCCTACCAAAACTTCCAGTTGCATTTTTCTCGAAGGTAAGTTTTTTGTCTGAGGTGTAAAATGGTACGTCTCTGATAGATATGCGACAGCCCTTGGCCTCACTATTCTTTTCTGTACTATTTTTATAGACTCTACAGAGCACTGGTCATAGTCTGAACCATTCCATTTGCGAAAAGTTACGAAGATTTCTCCTTAATAAATGCTTTAAATGATCAGAATGGTATTTTCAATTACTGCGTCTCTCACGTTTGTTGTTGATATTGTGAATATCACGGTCATTCGTTTGCTGGTTTGAAAGTTTCATTTGTGACTCAGTGAACTCGTCCACGTCGTTGACTTTATCATCATTTTAAACGCACGAAACCAAAAGCTAAAGCGTATACTAAATGAGCTTACATTGTTTGTTTAGAAAGTAGTTACCTAATAAACTATACTATTTTTAGACACACGTGTTGTGCAGTATGCAAATATAAGGAAACATACTGCACGATTCTAACAAAGTAAAGTTAAGGAAAAAAAACAACAAAAAAACCGACCACATAATAATGTGTCTTTTACATATTAGTCATAAAATCATCAGATAAATTTAATTTGAAATGCTTCATTACATCCTTTACATAACTACAATTCGCCGCTAATTCCAGATCCACTGATCCTTGAATAAATTTGCTTCACTGCTGGCAAGTGTCTTTCATTAAACTGTTCAGATCCTTCAATGATTGGTTCTATGAATCTGACTGTTCCTTTTAGTAAAACGTGTTTGCGTTCTCTTTCTAATCTACCAACTATAAATTCCCTACGAAAACCAAATTTACTTTTTTACAATTGTTTGGTACTATTGCTTCTTCTTAACTTGAATCTGTTGCTTTTAATGATCATACAATCAGACTATAATCGTATCCAGACAAATGATAAACAATTCGTCGTATATATTAAGGATATTTGTAATTTAAACTTTTCTCTAGCGCATATTTGTTCACTGTTTTCATTTTCAAATTCTTTTTTAATCAAAGATATCAGTTTAAAAATATATATAATATCAGTACTGATATCATATGATAGTATATAAAATGTTCCGTGATATCGTTAATTGTCTCCATTGACATGATCAGTACTGACATCATTTGGTAGTATATTCATTGTTCGGTGATATCGTTTATTGTCTCCATGGACACGGTCAGTACTGACAGCGTTTGGTAAAATGTCTAATGGCCAATGGTATATATTATTGTCCGCATTCACAACGTCAGTACTGACATCATCGTTCAGCATATCTAATGGTCGGTGATATCAGTTATTGTGTCCATTGACAAGGTCAGTACTGACATCATTTGGTAGGATATCTAATGGTCTGTGATATCAATTATTGTCCATTGACAAGGTCACTACTGACACTATTTGGTAGCATATCCAATGGTCTGTGATATAGGTTAATGTATCCATTGACAAGGTCAGTGCTGACATAATTTGGTAGCATATTTAATGATTTGTGATATCCATTATTGCGTCCATTGACAAGGTCAGAACGTGATATCCATTACTGTGCCCATTCACAAGCCCAGGCAATACATCTGCTCATTTTCGTGCTTCGTTTTAAATGAAATATTTTCATATTCTCCTTCTATGAGTTCTGAGGAATCTTTCCATTACTGATGCTTTTATATGAGTAAGTGTAAAAGTTTTCCAATAATTCATTGACCTTTCGGTAATAAAATTTGTTACCTTCTTCTATCGTGTCTCTTCTGGTTTTCTCTCATTAAAACTTTTTATGAATGTGTTCAATATGTCATCTTTCTAACAGTACACATTATACACAATAGTCATATGACTTATAGATATCCTATGTTATCTAGTATGTATTTCTCGAAAGCAAAAAACTGCATAGTTAATAAATTCAGTCATACAATTGAATAATAAATTAGCTAATTCAATTACTCTGTACTTAAAATAATACAGATATTATTGTTTTAAAATTTAATTTGCTTGCAAACGCATATATTCAATATTTTTAGAATTTGCCCATATTTATAACTTCATGCTATAATCTATACACATAATACATTGATCAGATTGTTATGTGGTCTAACTCTACATAATTTATTTTTATGTGTGCTCTAAATTCGTTTAATAGTGCGGTAGGAGTTCATAATTAAGTTCATCTTTACTCTTCTAGTTTACAGATTATTCCACTTACAGTGTACTGAATTTTAAATTATAGAATGACGTGCGCAGGTTCGACTCGCTTCGCACCCGCATAAAAAGCAAGATTTAACTATTGTTTATTTGTACAGTTAACTATTGTTTATTTGTACAGTTAACTATTGTTTATTTGTACAGAATCATTTATATCCTCATAGCCCGTGGTAAAT
>JAECUM010054393.1:0-44123 GCA_016617855.1 Megalonaias nervosa
TTTGGTTAATAATCCGAACAATTATGGGTAATATACCCGTCAATTTAATTAAATTGTTTGATGATCTGAAATAATATTAATAACGATAAAATCATTCTGAAATCAATGATAAAATCGTTGAGGATTTTGACTAATGATATGAAAAATTATGGGCAATATTACCCATCAATTTGATGAAAATGTTTGATAATCTGATTTAATTTGGGTAATATACCCATCAATCTCAAAAATTTGACCAATAATCATAATAATTACTGGTAATATACCCGTCAATTCTGATAACTATGACAAAATCATTGCGTCAATAATCAAAAATATTAATAACAATGATAAAATCATTGAATCTGAAAAATGAAAATAATTCTGAAATATAAAATCGTTCATAAAATTGTTTAATAATCATAATACATTCGAGCAATATACTCATCAATCTGAAGAATTTGATCAATAATCATAATAATTAAGGATAATATACCCGTCAATTGGTTAATAATCTTAATAATTATCGGTAAAATACCCGTCAAATCTGTGAAATTAACCATTAATCTGACATAATATTAATAACGATAAAATCGTTCTAAAATATAAAATCGCTGATGAAATTGTTTGATAATCATAATAAATTCGAGTAATATACCCATCAGTTTGATGAAATTGTTTGATAATCTAAACTATTATGGGTGATATACCCGACAGTTTGATGAAATTTGTTAATGATCTTAATAATAATGGGTAATATACCCATCCAATCTGTGAACGTTTCAGAATCAGATTCAATGATTTTATCATTGTTTATTTTTATTCTGATAATAATATTTATTCGGAATCACATTATTTTTTTAAGTTGATCAAATTCAATGCAAGAATGTGCATAATTCAGAATCTGATCTCTATCGCACACAACCGTAATATGTTCTCGCTGCAGATCATTTAGTTGTGTTCCTGCGTTACCAAAAATTTTTCATCGCCGTATTCATCAATAATTATATTAACACCAAATTTTCTGCCTTGACTTTGTCAAGGGGGGATAGTGTCAATATTGTTCTAACGACACTTTGAAGTACCTTTTTGTTCTATATAAAAACTCTCACGTGTTGGTACATTACAATATAGCATAAATAATTAATTATTTGACAAATTTGTTTTGTTTTTTTGTTGTTTTACAAAATCATGATTCTGGTGTTTTCAATGAATATCTATGATGACGTTCTACGAACGTACATACAGATTTATACCATTGATGCTCCTCTCAAATTCAACAAGTGTCCGGTTTGGTCACTAAGTTTGAAATATATCCTTGATAATAGCGGATTATGACATCGCAGATAACAGGATTAATTGGTTCTGATACAATTAAATGTCCTGGAGGTACAAGAGGAGTATTTGTGTATAAAATGCATTCCTGCTGGGCCTGATGGGATTTGTCAAGGTCTACTTGATAACTTCCATCAATTACATCATATACAAGGTTGACTGCGATCGTTGATGTAATATTTACAATACCTGGCGATATGTGGATCATTGTTGTGTCTTAGGATGCCTGCTGGTGGGTTTATTTTTTCCCATGCATCAACGCTTTTGGAAAATAATCATTAATAACATCGTAGACTTTCTTAATATCGCTGTAAAATTTGAAGTTTGGTAAATCAGACTCAGATATTGCCATTTTTAAGGGGAAAAAAAACTCTTGTTTGTTATCTGTTAAAATAACAGACTGCGCAAGTTTATTTTTGGAAAATTCACTATCATCTTTAATTTTATTTATATGTGCCCTGAAATAGTGTCCACACAAAAGTTTTCATTGAGATATTCTATTTCGTGATCGCGAAATTTAATGATCAGATGTCCTACATTTAGATTATAATAGTGAATAATTTTATCAAATAATTCTATGATCTTATCGAAATTATATGTATGTTTATAATAATCAAGTTGAAGATTCCAGCTTATATCTTTATCTATGTACTTCGACGCCAGACCCTTATTAAAAACAACCATATTTCAGTATTGGGTGGGCTATATTCTATGTAGTCACCCCTCCCTCCCCCATATTTTTTTCGTCTGTAGTATAATTAGTTCGTTTTAGTTCTTGTGGTACGTGATAAACCGGCGGAACATCGGGCCATCTTAATACACTTCGGATCGATGATTAATATATATCAACGGCATAGTCGGTCGAATTTATTTCAATCGCCAATGATAACGTTGGTTAGTGAACAGTGAAAGCTATTTTGGAATCTTTTCCTGTGATAGATTTAATTCTGCGTTGGAATCCCTCATTGATTTGTTTGATCTGATAACTGCCTGTAGGTATACTCACAACTTGCCAATCGGGGGTTTCATCGGGTTTATTTTTGTTTGCAAATACCAGTGAATTATTTGCTTGCAACCCACCGAATGACATTGATCTAATATTTGGCCAACTGTAATAAACTCTCAGTTGTGCTAATGCTATTTCTTTCGCTGGAATCGCAGTTGGAAAACTAACGCTGAACTCAGGATTGATTGAGCTTGCTGATATCATTGTGTTGTTCAACGGTGTTGTATTAGAGACGATCTCTTGTAGTAATTCTTGCGATGACGATATTATTATTTAAATCCCGACTTTTTAAATCAGGGATTTTTTTTTTTTTTTTTTTGTAGATTCTGACGCAGTCGAAGTGACTGTCGTTGCCTCGTGGTAAATCCCGGATTGCAAAATCAGGATCATTTCTGTGAACTCTTGATCTGATATTATTCCATCACTTAGATCTGATGATATCAACGAGGATAATTTGGAGTATGCTAGCGTCGTCGTATGCAGCTTTATTGTATACTCGCGTAATTTATCAACCGCGCACGTTGATATTTTCTTTGCGATGATATTAGGAGTACCAGCAACACCGGTTATAACGGCAACACCAATTCCCATTGCTGTTGCTATTATGTATGACGCTGACAATGTTCCGATAACCGTTACTGTTCCAGCGATGACTGTAGATGCAGGGTATACTATTATGTTAGTAGCAACGACACGTCTGCGGTAATTATTTTTTGTTTTACTGTATACTCGTCGATGATATTTTTTAGCTGGGTATGCCACGAACACGCTTGCTCGTATCTAAAACGTTGATCGTCGATTGGGGTTTGATTCTATATATTTTAAGCAGGTGGTAGTCTAGCGACTAATTCAAGACACCAATAGTACAAAACGGGGTTGCCTTTTACTTCGGGTTCCACCACAAATGTTTCCTTGTCGTTTTGATCCAGTACTATTAACACAGATCAAGAAGATCCGCCTGACGGAGTCAGGAGTGGATAACGCCGTGAAATTGTAGTAGATATTGGAAATGTTGTAGCGCTGACGTGTATTGAGAACCTGTATATACCGGTAACCTCAGCGTGATGTTTAATGGATTTATTAAATGGTCACCATAATGCTGATCCAGACGCTGCTATATATACTGCACTATCAGTAATCGCTTTTATGTCAGAGAGTTTAATATCAATAATCGCTGAATTTCCCAAAAAATCATTAATAGCTCTATTTGTGTTTCTCCGAAAATTTACAAACGTTTGTACGTGAGTAGAAAATTCAGATCTAAATGTGGCCAATGCATCATTGATTGTTATCAGCGATGTCATCGTCGAAATGTTGTTATCATCGACGTATTTCTTCGTTGCACCGTCGCCGTTTGATTCTGGTAAACGATCATCAATCTCAGTTCTGATCGTGTTGTTTTTTTGCCACATCATCGTCTGATTTTGGTTCTCTCACATTATTTTTATTGGCGACACCAACAGAATTTTATTGTATTTTCACTCATGTTGAGATCGCCATACATAATATCCCCAATTCTTATGATATGTCCAGCAATTTCTACCATGAGTGTTAAGACTACTTCATCTCAATTTTTAATTTTACCGTTTTTACTAAATACGGCTAAGACATTTTCGGTTGCATCTGGAACTCGCAGAATAATATCTGTCAACAGGATATTACTTGTCTTTAATCGTCCTTGTTTTTCCTGAAAAACAACGACTTCATTTTGGTCCACGTTCGCGAGATTCAAAAGTTCAGCGAGTTCGTCCTTGACATGGTCAAGGGTTGCATATTTAGATAAGTCACCCTACTGAGTTTTACTCAGGCGAGAAGATCTTCCATAAATATCTACCACTATATATTACACACTAAGACCTGTTTTAAATGTTGAACAACGTGGTATACTAGAGCACAACTTTCTGAGGTGGTGTTGTTGATGAAGACACACCCTCTAATACAGAAGTACTTCACAGCCACATATTGGCGAATCAGTTATTGTCTGTGTTGGTAATGTTGAATACCAGATTGGAATATTTTGCGTACTGCTCACATATTTTAAAAATTCTTTTGGTGTCGCCAACCCATACGAATCGAAATAAACAATTCCAAGTGGATCAATCGCGTACGCAACCCAGTGAGTACTTGGACCAGACCTTCCATCGAGATTAATGATACCAGTTTCAACATTGTTTGGTTTGTAAGGTAATTGATCACGCATAAAAAGAGCTCTGAAGTTTTTGATGTTTAGTTTTTTAGGAGCATTATGTAATTCAAAATTTTACATAGGAAGAATCAACGAAGTGTCCCGGGATGTCTTAAACCTTGGATTTGTCCTTGTTTAGTGTTATTTTTATTCCACAATTCTCTTTTGATACTGATTGTAGTTTTTCAATCTGATCAGGCGTCAGACTGACACTAACATGATGATATGACATTATAATATCATGAGCGATTTAATTACATGTTTTCTACTGGGGTATCAATACCTCTCATTCGTCCACCATCACCTTCAATTAGCATTATTTTATCATGGAGTATAACAGCGATTGCTCTGTAACCACCAGAAATAACAGGTGGACTAGGTATTCTTGGTGGTGATCGTGCTACACGAGCTCAGAAGTGCACAACAACGACAGATTGTCTGAATAAAATTAAATGTTCTAACGAAAAGTTATAGACTGGATACAGCGTTGTAAAATCACGCTGAGATATCTGCAACCAGAATCAAAATTCTGATCACGCCCATAAATGTCATCAACTGATGAAAAGTACGTGCTACATGATTGCGATCAAAACTCAATAATACTTCTTTGGGTGGTTCCTGATGCCCATTTATCCTTAAAGAAACTTCCCTAACTCCAAGCGTGTCATATATCATTGAACTTCGTTTTGGTATGTTTTCTCGTGCATTTTCCTGAAATGCGATGAATATGTGTCGCGGTGCAGAAACACCCTGCTGTGATGCTATCTGCCATGTAAATAAACCAACAACTTCACTTGAAATACTGTCTGTGGTTATAGTCAACCATGACAATGTTGATATACCACCTTGATCCATGATAGCGAGTAACCGTTGTTCATCGGCGATCGATGGAGTCATTACTCGCATCCACAACGAAAGTTTTGTAAGTCTTACTATGCCTGCACCAACTGCGTTGGGTCGCCAGATTGCATCATTGTCGTTGTCTTTCCTAACAAGTACAACTGTATGCTTGGCTCCGAAAATAACCTTTCTGACATGTCTGCAGAATCCAAATATATGCGATAATGGCATCACACATGAAAACTCTTCTTCATCGTTTAACATTAATCTACGTGCGGAAAATCCTAAGTTGAATCCGTCATTCATTGATGCAACTTCAGTTCCAGCTGCGTTTAATGTTATATTTATGCTTTCTGGATGATCAGTTGTATCCTTTGCAAACGTCATTGACGGACCACTTGACCTCGAGTAATCATCGCTGTATCTTGCAAGGCCAAGTATCGTCTTAGCGATATCGACGTTTTCCAGGCATGATTCAATGTGTCTTCCGTTAATCATGTATGTGGCGCTTTCAAAAAACGCCATAATACCATTGCTAACAAAACCAGGTCGATCTAAAATTCTGTATGCTGTACCATCTGCTTGCAAAAGTCTACATTCTACTTCAATGAATGCCTCAGCTGGTAAGAAATATCTACTTGTATCCTGAGCTTGTAGTTCGATTTTTCCACGCTGACTTGGCTCTCGTGCGTGATAAGAATAATGTTGATAATCGCGCACAGATTCATCTTTGAGAATTGGCGCATCCATGTTAAATGCATGATCAGATACACGTTTGAACATCTTTATTACATTTGTTATCGTCTAACGTGAAGACCACTTCCCGCTATCAGACTAGCAGTTATATATTTTTTTTTTTCTGATAGCGGTACACCAGCCAACTCTGCTAGTTTTTGATTTGCAGCTTGATTTATTATTTTACTAACATTTGCAGGTATAACTTACGTGCTTGGTAATTTTACTGATTGCGGTCGGGCTGCTTTTGGTCTGCGTATTAATCGTGCTAGTATATCCTTAATTGCCGAGAATGCTTTACCGGCGACATCACCAACAGCACCAGTACCTTTATCACGAACAATGTCAATAGATTTCATTCCCAGTTGTTTTGCAATCGGTATTGCTTTTGGGGCTATCCTTCTGAATAGACTCCGAAAATCACCGTAAGTCGCTTTATACGTAGGTAATCGCGAATTTATCACCCTGACCATTACAGGTCCACGTTGAGCATTATGTATAATCATCTCATTTTCTTGTCACTGATCTAATTGTATACCCTTAATCACTGCGGTAATCATCATAGATTTCATCAATGAGGGACCGATAAACATTAATATTCCATGATACCGCCTGTAAATAATCTCTGACAAATAGCAGCTGCTTTATTAATGATTTCTGGGGAATATGTGCCGGCTAGTTTTCTGCCAATCAAAACTTCTAGTCTTTCAACATCGGCAAGGACGTTATTGGGGCATGGAGTAATAAGACCACTTCCTCGAGTGGCCCCAATCGCTCAGACCACTTCCAGTTGTTTCTTCTGCTTCTTCTTGTTTCCTTGCTCGTTCAATCTCTTTAAGTTTCGACTTCATTTCTTTTTCTTTTCGTTTCCTTGATTGTTTAGCTTCTTCAAGTTTTGACTTCATTTCTTTTTCTCTTTGTTCTCTTGCTTGGTTTATTTGTTCAATATAGTCATCTACTGCCTGGTTAAAAATTTTAAACTGATTAATATCTCTCACAGTTCTGATTTGCGGATTATAAGTAGCGATGAGAAATACATCCCTAGTCCAATCGACAGATCTCATAGTTTTAACATATTCGGGTTTCACATATTTTTCTCTTTCATAATATCCATACGCGGCAATATCCATTATTTGGGTTTTGTCCCTCATAGCGGCAATACCTTCAAGCTTGAATTTATCTGTAATGCTAATTCTGGGTTTTAGTGGTTCAGGTTGTGGCTGATCTTCGGGTTCTGGTGGAGGAGGTTGCCCGGGTGGTGTTGAGCTGTTTGAAGAGGGCCATGCAATGTTTCAAGAGTTTTTTGTGCTGCCTCAGTTGCTGTAACAATTTTCTTTGTTGGTTCCATAATTGGTTTATATAACTGTTCTGCACCTTCTAAAAATTCCACGTGAGACTCCTGACGAGCTTGCAGTTGTTGCTTGACATAATCACGGACGGGGAGATATTTCGTAATTGCCTCTAGTCGCTGTCGAGCTAGTTTAGCTGTGTGAGATTCTATTATTGATATAATAATGATTTAATTACACCACACTACAGCAGCAGGGAGGGTGACAAATAAAAGTGAGTGGGGATAATTAAACGAATTTGAATTACAATTTGACATATGTAACAGCTGCAGGAGATGAACTAAAGTTTAACGTAAACAGACACATTTTAAATGCTTAATTAGATGTGCAGTATACAGTAATACAGCCAATAACATACTACATTTTCATCAGTATTGACAAACATTAAATAAAACTGGTATCCTATGATAGAGATTTGCAATATTGGAACAAGAAAAGGCAAATTCATTTTACAGACATGCGGAAACTTCTAGAGATATTTGAATTACATTCAGGCTTAATATGTAGTCTTCTCTCCTGACAGCTTTCATATATCTTAAACATGTCTTTAAAATGTCTTAGTCGGAGATTTATGTGTTGATGCCTAAGGAATGGCAATTATATAGATATATAGAGGTTTAAAAATACACGTGACAATAGTGTGAAGGTCATGGGGGTCTCGTGCGGCTGTCTATTTCCCCCACAAGATATCGAATAAGGTCAAAGAGTCCTCCTTCCGTACTACTCTAGTCTGTACTCAGACAGCAGGTCTATGGTAGCGATCAATATATTCAGGCTGCCAAGCCATAAATGAAATAAATGTATTATAGCAGTTCTGCTGTATATTGATTTTCTTTATAATGTTCTATATAGCCTCGATAGTATATGTGCATCGATCGTTTTATGCTGGTAGAAAGAGCTGTGAAATATTCTCATACTGAAGAGATTGTCAGTGGCTGATTATACTCATAATGAGCGGCAATGAAACTATTGATTCACGAAGTATATTGAAGGAATTTGTGGAAGTTACAAACGGTGGTTTACAACTTCTAAAAGAGTGGGAGCTCAACTGCGTGACTCAAATTGAGATCGTTGTATAGTTTGAATGCATCATACAGGTTGATTAATGAGGCGTAAAAAAATTGTACGAATTTACTGAAACAAATTCAGGACACATAAATAAGTTGGTGAATCTGGGAATGACCTTAGAAATAGAACGAAACAAACTTGGGCAGATTTCTGAGGCAAACAGAACTAAAAAGAATCTGCAGAATACACCCTCCAAGAAACATGCAAACTCGCCCACTGCTCCTGTCGTTTTTGATGACGTCTGTGACGAAGATGTTTCAGAGCAGGCTAATTAGACAGATGCCTCGGGGCCAGAAGTATAGGAATGACATCCCAGCTCAATTTATTTTACAGAGCACAATATCGCCCTGCAAAAGAGAGGATGCGCAAGTAGGTAATGAAATGATTAGAAGCTATCTTCAGGAACAAAGTGGATGAAATTCCCTATGGGAAGTTCGATATTATTGGGCACTTGCTACTATCGCCGGACAATATTTATGTTAGTATTGTACTCGATGATGACATCTTTGCGTTTGTTTAGGCGACTCCTTGCTGCAGAATGATTTACTCAACACCGTAGAAGGTTTTCGCTGTGGTTACGCTGACATAGAAGTGAACAATTATTTGGCAAGTATTGATTTACAGCTTCGTGTTCGCTGTGGAGAGTACGTGTGAGAGCGCTGCTAACAGAAAAAAATGTAGCAGTGTTTTTGTCAATTACATAAACACTTGCTCGTATGTCAATAGGAGATTTCATGGCATTGAGACTCAACAAATGCAAAGCAACCTGCCTTGGAAAATACCACCCCTGTGGCAGAACATGTCATTACGAATATTGTAGAACACACACGCAAATATTACTTGAAGGCCTAGGGGAATGACCCTGCATGAAATGTGACATTAGAGTCAAATCACGCAACCAAAATTGCGAGCCTTGTGGATCTCTTCGCCAGTACTATAAATTTGCGCAGAAAAAAATCAAAAACACAAAAGCCTGTGGCTGCCCAAGTACAAGCACAAACAGATATCACAACAATAAATCAAATAGACGAAATAATCGCCAGGATTCAACCGATTGCAGGGTCAGATCATGACCAAATACAAACAAAACAAAAATAATAAACAAGGACATCGATACAATTTTCCAATTAGAAAGACTCTTCACCCTCCCATTAATATAAATAGTACCATAACTAAGACAGCTCGCACGGCAGCATCATATACACATACCAAGTGGTATGAGAAAAGAAAACAAACATGAATTAATGTGACCTATCTTTGCCCTGAATCCACAATTATTTCCTCAACCACAGCCACCACTGGTAAAACAACTAAGACAATTACCACGCGAGCATAATATTCGAATAGCCACAAGTGCATAAGTTTAAATTTCAGAAACGTAGTGGTGAGTTGGAAAAGCACGTTTCCATTATCCTCCCCACCTACACACCAGGCATAGACGCTCGACAACTGCTAACAAATCTGATCCCCGGAATCGTGGCGGTGTTACAAACCTTTTGGTCACGCTGGGATCAAAACAGACAGCTCGTCTAGTTATGCCACTCAATCCTGACAAGGACAGATTCAAAACTATTACTCCGTGAATTCACAGTGGTGCATGCGTGACCTTGAACCTCAAAGACAGCATTGCAGAGATTATCGAACGCTTAAGAAATACACCAATGCAGGATCGGGATGGACACTCGAAAGATGTTGCCAGGTCGATGTCCATCTCTCGACGTGTCACCTGTTTCGTGGATCTAGTTACACAGCAACGCCAAACTGGGTCCCGCCTAGGTCAGTGATCAACATGAAGAATTTTGATAACCGTTGTTTTGTGTGCGGAGTCTTGTGGGTGCCATACCCAGTCAGTGATTGCCAAGACATACCTCCAAAACACCGGCAACACCTGCGAAAACCCAACTTTGGTGATATCGGGTTTCCTGTACAAGTGACCAAAGCCACACTGAAGAAATGTGAAATACTGAACCCAGATATCGCTGTTAACGTTATTGTGTCAGCCTAAGTCAAATGGTCCTATCTATCCATGGACAGAAAGATCGAACCCAATTTATTTGTTGTCATGAAAAGAAAAAGATGTGTCAGTCAAGGAAAATTTATTTTGTTAGATATTACAAAACTAACAGACCGCACCTGTGGCTTAAGTAGTTCAGTGCTGCTTCGGATGTGGTAGGTCGCGGATTAGAACCCTGGATGAGTCATAACAAATTCTTAAGTACTAATAGCTGCCTCGCTTGGCACTCAGCATTAAGAGGCTAGTGTCATGATTGGTCGGTCTGGTATCAGGATAATGTGACTGGGTGTGACATGATGCTACATGACTGCGGCATGATGCCGCAATCCCATACGTAACTATGATCTGCCACACTGCAGACATCGTAGCGGTATGACTGAAATTTTTTTAAAGCTACGTTAAAAATCTCCCACATACACACACACACACACACACACACATACACACACATCACATGATATATACAAGCCAAAACTGACTCCCCGCGACTAGGTTATGTTCACAGCAAGGCATCAGAATGTTATACTGCATGTTTTTACTATCAACTTCGTTACACTGTTGCTAACGTTTGCCTTTGCTGTAGCCACGCAGACGCTCTAACCACTAGGCCACCGGAGCGGTACGTCACGTGATGCACCGTCTAGTCATGATATATAATGATCAGTATGATCAGCTGTCACAAAGTTACGGCCTGGACCAGCAAATGTTAATAAATAGAAAGATACAGTGTTAACATAATTTTCCCAATTTGAGATGGGTGTATACATGTATCAATAGTTATATCATAATTTAACATGATACTACAAGTTTTCTTGTCTTGACCTTGCAAAATGACATGAAACATGCTATGCAACACATTCTCTGTATGAGAATATATTCATGTTCACAATATTTTAAACTGCTTCGAGCCACAGCCTGGAAACAAAAACTGAATACCTTTACATTTAAGAAAGGACCATGAAATGGGTGTGTCAAAGAGTCAGCTTATCATAGTTACGAGCATATTCAGTTTTATCTATCTAAATATGAGTTTTTAATTCAAGATTTGGCAAGAAAAAAATAGGTGCATATTGAATTGTGTCCGTAAAATTTTGGGTAAGACAAAGAAAGTTACAATAAGTCAAAATGAAAAATTGTGCAACATTTCATAGTATTATATGCTCATATTTTTCTCGGTTAACTTTACATTGTCAGAATCTTTCAGTATTTGACGATATTGCACTCACATGTGCCCAATAGTGTATTAGGAACTACTTTGTAAGCAAAACATGTGCACTCTCGTAGTAGACGCTTTACTTTTTGGTTGATTAAATTTGTTTCTGAATGAACTAAAGGAGATGTTTCATGGACTGCCACATACCAGCTGCTTTGGCACATTCTGCGTTAACTTTTTTGATACAATGTTTCAGCTTTAGGCTAGTATACACGCCAGACAGGGTCCTTACAAATAACATGCAAGTGACAAGGTATAAACTGTCTTCTTTAGCTGGTAATAAGAATGGCAAAATAATATACTTACAGTTTTACATTCTAAATTTCCTCAAAATATACTTTATTAGTTCTGCAAATCCGAATTACATGAGCCATGTCATGGGTTCTCAAGCTTGATTACACATTTCGAAATTGTGCTGTAATTTCGACTATATTCCAAGTGCAATTACATCCTCCTTACTGCACTCAAAATGAAATAAACATTAAATTTCATAGCGTCTTTTCAATAATTGCAATTGAAATACTTCATATTTTTCCCACATTATGATTTCAAACATTCAATGACAGAACAGAAACACACTTGCAGATGCCAACACGCTTCTCCCTCGCTGCTTCAATCCGATGTATTTCCTGTAGAATTGGCACAGACACTGCTGAAATCCGATGTACTTCATGTAAATAAATCCAGTCCATAATCACGAAATTTCGTCGAATCGACAAAAATACCAAAATCTATTAATTCCAGATCAAATAGAAAAGTTGTTGCAATGCGCATTCATTCAATATATGACTCCAAATTTCAATTTTATGTAGACCAAAACCCTTTTTCTTTCAAAAGTTTTGTCTAGCGTGCGACTAAGTTCAAATTGATCTGGGCGCAGTAATATGCGCATTAATAATGTTGTTGTTGTGTAAGGACGAATCTGCGCTTATACATTTAGTTTGGAATACAGCATAAAATCAGTTACTTTGTTTCTTGTAGTGTATTTGTGTTTATATAATTAAGCCTTGGGTAGAATAAGAAACTGAGAATATAATAGAAAGTTTACTGCGTTTGTATGGGAAAATATGAACTCGTTTTGTCGGATGGATACACTGCACTCCCAAGGTGGTGCAGAGTATCCATCCGAAAACTCGTTCATATTTTCCCATACAAATGCAGTAACCTATAGATACTGTTCGTGCTGTTAATGGTTTCAGGTAACAACCAGAATATCACAAGTAAGTAGCATAAATAATCACTGTTTCATGTCAGTATTCTTGGGAATTTGAGAGACAGAGCCTGGACACAAAAATAGATACTGTTGATCTATGATCAAAATATTGATGAACTTACCAAGAAAAATAAACGATACATTCAGAAGTTCTGACTTACAGAGAAGTTTAATTATAACACCTTCAATGACATTTGAGTTACAGTC
This sequence comes from Megalonaias nervosa, assembly GCA_016617855.1. NCBI lineage: Eukaryota > Metazoa > Mollusca > Bivalvia > Unionida > Unionidae > Megalonaias > Megalonaias nervosa. The sequence goes on from JAECUM010054393.1 coordinate 13,145, forward strand.
CTAAAAACAACGTGGGTAAGCTTCACTGTGGTTTGATCTATCTGATAGAACAATGCTAGTGATACACATGATATGTAATATTGATCGATATTGAACTACCACTCGAGATATGGCCTTAAAGATAGGTCCATGAAAGTGCCAAGTTACAACATCTAGTCATGATGTACTACCATAAAAGTTTTATCTCTATTACTGCATTCAAATGTTTGCAACTTACAGTTCCAAATGCAGTAATGTCCACCATTAACCTTGGAATAAGAACCATGAAAGTTGGAAGTTTACCAAAGTTCATACCACTACTTCTATTAGATTCGGAGTTACAGACAGCATACTTAAAGTAATTGCAACCTTAATATGTGACACTGACCTTCAAGAAAGAACAACACTATCTTGATTTGATAAAAATTTACAAAACACTATCCTGTTAATAGGCTAGTGTCACTAAACATTTCATGCAGAAAAATATTGAAAGATACAAAATTACATAATTATCAGTACACACTGATTTCTCGTACCGTTTTCACATGAGATACAGGAAAATACCTAGAATTAGGTAAATGATTTGGCATATCATATCTCCACTCTTCCAATCAATATGGCTAGGGGTATGACCTGTTCCAGGAACAAAGTTTTCAATACTGTAAATGTTTCTTTCTCTTTCCATATACAGTCTGTGTATACCGGTATAGTTATATGGTAGGAGTTTTCGCAGTTTCCCTGTTATGAACCAAGTACCAATCCCTACACCGGGGCTATGACCCAGGAAATGTGTTGGATGTACAAGTGCAAATATTCCCTAGTGTTCATCAAGTGTATAATTCTGGGATGCGGATCTTAACAGTTTCCAAGTTATGAACCATCATTCAGTTCCCATTACAGGGGCACAACCTAGGGTCTGTTCTGGATATATGTCCTCGAGTCCTACATTTGGTGTTGTGTGAGAGTTGAAACAGTTTCCAAGTTTCCAAGTTGTGACGCAAGGGAAGCTTACCCACAGGGAACATCCCTGGGGCAAGACTAGAGAGAGTAACCCAATATCAAATGCATATGCTAGCACAGATTCTGAAGATGACACAAAACAACTTTCAGATCCGTACCTACAAGATTTCAAATCTTTAGATTTCTTTTAAAACGGGATAAATATACATTGAATGGCTCCCATCCCAGGAATAACAATTCTAACACCTCTGTGTATGTCTAAAGACTACCGCGAATCATATCCCAAAGTTTCAAGTCCGTGTTTAATGGTGCAATAGTTGCATTTCGTTACTAATGGAATGACAAGAAACAAAGAGACAGGAAGATACAATCCTATCTTTTTAAAATATGCATGTGGATAAAGTCATGCTATTGCTTTTACCTATTTAAACAGTCTCATTTTCAATTATAATTAAAACAAGCTTTCAAGTATTATCAATATTTAAATAAAATTCTTTTATTGACAGAGTACACTTGCTATAAACCAGATTTTCACGACATGAAAAACACAAAACAAATTTACATATCCCTGAACTTAATGATATAACTAATAAATCAACATATTAACTATACTGACAAGTTTTATTGTAATTTTAAATACTAATTATGATTACATTACAAAAATAATCAAAAGAACCTATAGCTGAAACGTTATTAATATGATATTCAAACTGTCTTCCAAGTTTTCATAAAATATAACTTTTCCATTTAATTGTCATGACTGTAGAAGTAATGGTTGTGAGGTACATACAATCAGTGACTGAAAAAAGTAACACATGCAAATAGCATCATATGTATATTGCAGTCGAATATTATATTATTATTATCATTATTATTATTATTATTACTTCAAGTTTCATAACTAGAAAAATGAACCTTTTACCGTTTGTGGTTTGTGTGTGAATCTGTCAGTAGGTGATCTCATTGTTTTACTAGATATTAAAAATCTATAAAAGCTATCAATAGGTAAATTTGATTTCTACCCTTCAAGTGAAAAATTAAAAATATACTGAAATTACTATCTGTATTTTGATACTGAACAACAACACTGTCTTACATTGATATAAACCATCATTAAATGCACTGTAGATAAAGTATAGGCTTGAACTATGTAAAAATATTCATATAATCCTTCACCATAACAGTTAAATTTCTCCTGGTGTAAACTGTTTCACGATGAGTCTAAATTGACAAAAGGCTGCGAATTCTAATATATGAAAATCACCGCAAGCAGTGTTCACTTGAATAGTTCTGTTAAACAGTGGTTTTAAATGTTCTTTTTATGTAATACACGGAAAACAAGAAATAATTAATATAATCTAAAACAAATTCATTAAGTATGATACCCTGCTCAAAGCATCTGCATTTTCCAAAGATTTGAAGTGTTTAGATCCGTTGTATATGTTATACGTTCTGTTATTTCTTCTCTCGCCGTCTCCTAGTTGATATTAATCCCTTCCGTACAGGAAGTATATCAGCAAAACCAATTTCTTCTGGGATGTGGGTTTTGGTCAGTCCATTATTTAAGTGGAATCATCAACGTCCACGGTGAAAGCCACATTAGTTCCAAAATGTATGCCTGATACATGTGCACTATTTATAGAACTTTAAAACGATGTCGACGCTTTTGAAATCTGAAAGTTTTACTCAAATTATCTTTGTAAACCCAAGTGTTTGACAGTATTTTATGCGTCAGAAAATGTGTTTTACAAGGACTACAATACGCACTTTTTCTGGAATTTTATACTTTTTCATAGTATGCGGTAGTGATAATTTAACATAAGCTAGTAAACCAATTAAAACCTTTATTTAAATGCGAAATGTTTCCAAAAGTTGATTCTGTCAAGCATATCTTTCGAAACATCCCGTTTGGCCACCATCTTGGCATACGTCAGACGTATCAATCATATGAATAAATGTTCATAAATATATTTGTAATATTCAATAGCAGTTTGTGACATGATACAACTGTTTTTTAAAAAAATTATAAAAAAAATAAAAATAAAAAAAAAAATAAAAATAAAAAAATAAAACAAAATAAAACATTAATATGACAAACTAAAATAACCTTTGCAATCGTTCTTCATGATAAATGGAAACATGTTTTATTATCATTAAATTGGTAACAAGATTACTCGGAAACTTCCGCACATTCCTTACTGGCTGAAGCTACCGTAGTAACGTTACAGTGAAAAAGTGCATTGGTACGTACCATTGGTAAAGAATACTGCATTAAACCGTTATATGGGTGATGCTACGCACCAATGCTGAAAATGCATTGAAAGGAACATTATAGGTTAAATTATTTAAAGGAATCCATAAATGCTTTCGTCCGTGTCATTTTATTAGAATGCGACAAAAGGAATCAATGTTACGCGATTCATTTTATAACGCTATCTTGCCTTTCATTTTTTTTTTTTGGTTTTGTTTTTGGAATGCTCAAGAGGAATCTAGAATACACGATTCGTTTTATAACAACCATGTTGCATGTCATTTCTTAAAATACGAAAAAGGTTTCCAAAGCACGTGATTCCACTTATAACACTTTCTTGCCTTTCATGTTCTTAGAATGCGATAAAGGAACATATGGCTAAGGATGCAATGCAACCTGTGGTAAGTGTATGCACGACAACAACTGTAGAGTCATAAACGGAACGTGCAGAGACGGCTGTCAAGAGACAACATGGACAACAACTTAATAGACAATATAGATAAACATTATAACATACATCGCATTTGATTTAATGCTTTAACTTTTAAGAAATAAGTTCCATTTAGATCGCCGACACATACATAATTCATGCAATAACCGGAGGTGATTAGTATAATCATAAAGTGAACTTATATTCATGTCTATTTGTTTATTTTTCTCTCCGCGCTTTGACTTGTATGGTAAGCCTTTCCGAATAAGAGATCTTTTTATCCTAAGAACTGAATTATAAATGGTATTTAGGTGTTGAAATAACATAGCAGACCAGCTGTGATAACTGGCAACAATGAGTTCATCTTTGTTCGGATCGTCGGTGTATTGTAGTATTTTATATTTTGAGATGTCAAAAACAATCATTTAATTGAAACTGCATTTATATAACTGTTTGACCGCTGAGAATCGCTGCATGAGATGTTGTCTGAAGCAAATAATTTCATATATATATATATATATATATATATATATATATATATATATATATATATATATATATTGTCACGATGCTAACAACTCTGTAATATGTAATTCGTCAGACCAATGCTGATTCGTGTACTGTGAATCTGAGGTAAGATTTTGAATAATGTCCCAAAATATTGTCACGATTATCTAATCAACATTCACTACTACAAATCACTCTTTCCACTGATTGCCAACGGTACATATTAATATCGACCTGCAGAACCTAATGTACTTTCATTGTTGCCTGTTATATTGGCTTATCGTCATTCTTTTGCTAACAACACTGTGTTTGAATCCTAGAGAATGCAACTGTCGCTGTAATGTGATGTGATAAATAGGTTGTCATGTACTTGCATCAATACAGCTGGTAATCACTTCTAAACTTCTACTGTTGTCGCTCACACTATTGATAAATTATACACACCTTCAAATGGTATATTCCATGGTAAACTCGCTTGACCGCGGCTTTAAAATCTAGCCTTTCGTTTACTGATTTAAGAATTCGCGAAACACACCTTTGGTCTCATCTTAAAAAATTAGTTTAGATGATTTAAATTCTTCATTTCGAGGCATCATGACTAACCACTTTGTTCCATTCGATTGTCATTTTGTTTTACATTTTGCGCCAATTATGTTCAGATGAATCAAAACTAGACTTTTCTCTGACATACAACAAAGTTACTTCCGGTAAAATGAAGAAGCACTAAGCATAATTTTAGTTAGTAAATTTTATCAACAAATCAACGTGTTAGAAAAAACCCAACAAAACCCTACAGTTTTATTAACCTGGAACATCAGATGCGGTGTGTATTGTATACACTTTCCGGTATTTCTCGCGGTTCTTGAGGTCCTGTCAGCTGAAGGGTTCTTTTGGGAAATGTACATACCATTCAAGATCAAATTCTATGTTTGGCGACTTGTAAATCAACATGGAATAGAATATTCGTCTGTCCTGCGGGTGTTTTGAATCTCGCGATGTATGGTAGTCTGGTTCCCTGCTTAGTACGCTCCCTGCGTTGCACTCCGCTATACTAAGCCAGGTGAACGCCGACGCCATATTGTCACGTGATCAAAACAAATGGCCTCGTATGGAGAGATCTCGTTAATCTAACCCTGGCACATTTATTTATTTAATATTCTGTTTGTTAGTGACACAAGGCGAACTTTACCAATACTTTCGATTTGAACTATATCAGTCGTTATCTTGTGTTCAAGCTTAACCAGCAAATCGGCGACGTAGGTATTTTTACAAAGATTTCTACAATTAGGCGAAGACGAATTATAGGGATACACACAGCAATATTTTGTTAATATTGCACGTTTCCCACAACGTCATCTCAAAAATTCCTTTTCCAATCGATTCCTTGATAAATTTTACGTCGAAATTGATATGAGGTATTGCACGGCAGCTTTAATTGTGTCAAAGATTAAGACGAAAATATCTTCCCCATTTTACCAGGGGTGAGAGTAACGTCTGTTTTGCAAATATTGCCCATTTCACATTGCGTCATCTAAAATGTTCTAGTTGCAATGAATTCCTTGATCAATTTTACATAAATACGAATATATTGTTTTCCATGACAGCCCAAAGTTTGTCAAATATTAGGATCCATATAATAACCCTCTTCAACGAAGGGGCGGAAGTGACGATATTTTGTCAAATATTGCACATTTCGACTGCATCATATGCGACATTCTATTTGTTATTGATTACTTGATAATTATTACGTCGGAATTGAGATAAGGTGATAGATGGCAGCCTTAGTTGGCCAAAGATCAATTTCAAAATACCAAATTCAGTCTATGAAGGGGCGGGGGGGGGGGTACAAATGTTGCCAAAAACTGAACAATATAGAGAGCATCATCTCAATGTTCCATTTGCAATAAATTCTTTGATCAATTTTACATTGATATCAATATATTGTTCTATGTAATAGCACAGGTTTTGCCAAAGATTAATCATGATTTAGCTTGGAGTTCCTCAAAGAGAGTAGTAATTTGGTCGAATGATTCAGGGGCACTTTGTAAATAAAAAGGTACATGTTTGTGCAATAAAAGGACTTGATGCATCTTATTCAGTTTTGGATATATTTATTTATTTTTTGGAAACAGAGATAAAACGTCATTCATGACTTTATGTTAGATTATATAAACATTAGAAATAACAGGAGTCAATATAAAATAACACAGTTTAAAGGAATTGTTTAAGAATTGTGGAGATAGTCCGAGGGGAGAAATCTAGAAGGGAATGGGTAGGTGGGGGGGGTAAAGGATCCCTCTGTTCATGTGTAACTAGCACTTATTAAAATCAAACACTAGCCTTCACTTATGAGGGTTTGCTGGAGGCTTGGATTGAGATCGAGTAATGGAATGAAAAATCTCATTTTGACTGATTCATCCAAAAATGTACCAGATTGGTAAAATCTTATTTACTCTGGTGTTCTGTGTTTACATGGGCATAATATTTTTTTAAAAAACAAAATCAAGCATTAAATTAAACTATACATACATGCCAATGTTTATGATGAAATCTTCATGGTATTAAGTTAAATAAATATCCTTTTGTTAAGGGAACTTAAATTTAATATTGTATGTTTAATGAGTGACAATAGAACAACAGATGTGAAGCATTTATCATGAAAAAGATGCTTTCAATAATATCTTTATTATATCTATATTTTTTCACAATAGAAAATGGTTACAAAATTAATAATAATTATTGTGTCATTTGAAAATACACGGAATTGATTCTTTGATACCTAGTGAGAATAAAAAATAAAAACGTTTCTTGAAATGTTCTAATTTGATTTTATAGAATGGAGCGTCATCCTAGTTTCCACACCTATTGTAGAAGACAGAGATCATCACCAACAGGAAAGACTCCAGTGCAGATAGAGAAGCGCAGACAGTTAGAGGTATGTTATACTATGTATTTACAGCTGCAGTTGGCAACATTCTGTACTGATTCACATTGCACAAAGTTTGAATGTCTATCATCAAGGTTTGCATTCAAGACTTTGTTTAAGGAAATGCTCATTTTATGTTGATACTCACTTTGCCTCAGATCTGTTACAAAAGTGAAATAGATATTCTCTTAAAACTATACATGAATTTTTTGCATTTAACCCATCAGTAAGACAAGTAAATAAGTATTAATTAAAATCAATTGCTCATCATTATTTATGCATTTGTAATATACATATAGGACTATAAAAAGTATTTATTATTATAATGAGGTACTGTAATGAAAAATCATAGAATCACTCTATATATCTGAATGTTTACCATGCCATTATTATATGCATACATCAAACACAGCGTGACACTTACATTTATTGTATTGCAAGACCACTGTATTGTATTTTATTACATCATGTGTGTTTTTACATTGAGATATAAATGACATATAAGCACACATTTCATTGGCTTATAGCTTGTAATCCAGTATTATTTTCATTATATACTCTGTGTATTATCTCAGTTGTTATAATAGTTGTTAGCAGGTAATTTTCTTACATTATTATGCAATTAGCAGCTTTTTAACATTAAGGGTGGGGGTTGAAAATGTGGTCTTTATTTTCAGAAGACAATAGGTAAATACTTGCATTATTAAGTAGCAATAGCTATTTAACTAACAGTTATTTGTCTTTCCAAATTCTTGATAAAAGTATTTGTTATTGAGTCTGAGATTTATACGACAAGTACCAACTCGTACTTAGGGGCCCCGAGTGGCCGAGTGGTCTAAAGCGCTGATCGTTACGGATCACTGCCATCTCACCTCTGTCTGCGTGAGTTCGAGTCCAGGTTCGGCTAACGTGGGTATGTGAGAAAGTCTGCCAGTAGCTTCTCGTGGGTCGGTGGTTCTTCCCGGGGTTTTCCAGGGTTCTTCCTCCACCATTAATACTGGCCGCCATGTATAGCCTATCTTGTGCTGAAAAATGGCGTTAAACCCTATAACAACAACAACAACAACCAACTCGTACTTACAGTTAATTTCAAACATTATAGCTCATAACTGTTTATTGATTGCAGTTCTCAGACCAAAATAGATCGTACATGAAATGGAGCAAAGAAGAGAAGTTAGCAATGATGGAGTTTGTGAAGGAGCATGGGATACCATCAGCAAATGTAAAAAATTCTGGGAGGAGTGTGCACACTACATTTTCCAAACTACTGGCCTTGTGAAATCAGGTTACATTTAGCATAATATATACAGAATAAGAATCTCTTTGGATCTTAACACTACCTACCTTTGAACTGTACCGTCACAGACTCTGGACCAATATACTTAAATTGAATGCGTTCCATTAACTAGCTTCATTGAACAACCTTCATAGAATTAATTTGTCTGAAATTTGTGCCCTCATCGTTGCATTGTACTGATTAATTTTACAATGTTAAAATTGCCCAGAGTCTTATGCTTTGAGAGCAATGGAGATGTTGGTCAGGTTATTAGTCTTTCCAGATTTTGAAATGTAGGTGTAGAAAAAGACTTTGATAAAACAATTTATTTACAGCATATAAGGTGATTATGATACATATTGTGATTTGAAAATATTTTATTAATGGTCTTTGATTAGGAAATATTAGTTTTTATTGTCAGATTGGTTTGGTTGTAAACTTCACACTTAGTCCAGGTCTTTTCTTTTTAAACGCCGATGAATTTCTAACTGCTAGAACTGGTGAATCGTCATAGTTTAGTGTATCATAATGGGTGAGGCCTCATTTTCTTGAGTTTGTGCAGCAAAAAGTCTCTGATTTATTGCTAGATCATCAAGAATCCAGAGGTTGATAGTTCAAAGAAATTGTTTGTGGCAATACTCCATTTAATATATTTCATTTTCTATGAATCATGTCAGGCATTATTAGCCACTTGTCATAGTTCAGGCATTATTAACCCTTGCCATAGGTCAGGCATTATTAGCCAATTGCCATAGGTAGGCATTATTAGCCACTTGCCTTAGGTCAGGCATTATGAGCCACATGTCATAGGTCAGGCATTATGAGCCACTTGCCATAGGTCAGGCATATTAGCCACATGTAGGGCTGTCAAAAATCACGAACAACCAACCCGGGTACCCGTTGCGAAATTTAACGGGTACCCGGGTACCCGTTAGCACATGAATGACATGTACAACCGTAGACCAACTAATTGTTATCCCCATTTCTTTAATATTTTGTATGGCGATAGAGGCTAACTGTGTAATGCACTACTCGGTCTGATGCGTCCACACCGATGTGAATGATCTGACCGCACGCTATTAATTAATAAATTTATTTAGAATGACCTTTGTACACAGATGGTAGGTATATTCCAACTTTTAATGATCACTGTGATCAGCCGCTTTAAATCGTTTAGAACACTCACCTTTTTTTAAAGTATAAGTCCTTGTTTGAACAGACCACGTTTATTCATCGGCTTTTGACCGCAGATTTGAATTACCCACGCATGCGTGTAAAGCAGCTTTACCACATGTCAAGAGTAATGCGTTAAAACCGTCTTTGAGTGTGTGTGACTGTGTGTGTGTGAGAGTGAGGAGACCACAAACTGAATTCACTACACAATAGTAATAATTCAAACTAGATAATATAATGTTTCTAAATGTTTTTATTTTTATGACAATAACAAATGGGGTTATTATGCCCCAGTTATACCACGTGACCACGCAGTCGCAGAAGTGTTATTATTTTGGAATTATCGGTATATGTATGATGGCTAACTTTCAAAATTAGCAGAGCTAGTCAACTAGAAAAACAACGAGCAGCTCAAAGATTACTTTGAGGCATTACGAAGATTTCAAGGTGTCTAGGTGATAATTGTTCATAATATAAATTGTGGGATTTCTTTGACATGTGTGTTCGGAAATCAAAGGTATACATCTGGATTTCATTAAAAGAGCACGCAATGTACTGATCATTTAGCACCCACATTCAATAGTTATCGTCTACAAAGAGGTTTATTACCTGTAGAACAATGCTATGTTTTAACCTTGGTATATAATGCCTCGGGGATAACGGTTTGTCCTGTTGCACAATGCCAATGAATTTTATTAATCCAAACAGACGCTCTGATGTATTGTTTATTTATATTAAGCAGGGATCTGGTTTCTAATTAAAGCCATAGCTGTCCACACCTGTTTGAAGTGGTTGGCGAGTGTGGCGATTTTATTTTTTTTTACGGGTACCCGCGTTTACGTTTCAATACCCGGGTTTTTCAATACGGTCAGGTACCCGGGTACCCGAGTACCCGATGACAGCCCTAGCCACATGCCATATGTTAGGCATTATTTGCCACTTGACATAGGTCAGGCATTATTAGCCACTTGTCATGGGTCAGGCATTATGAGCCACTTGCCATAGGTCAGGCATTATTAGCCTTTTTCAATTCTTGTTGTCACTGATGTTGAAGCATTTGTGCCACAGTAAGGATTGGCATTTAGAGCTAATTAATTAAAATTGTTAAGTAATTAAATTTTATTAGTGCATGCGAAGTCATTAAAGCCAAGGCCACACTATAAAAAAATAATGGAATGTGGTCTTGGGTTCAAATCTCACTTGGGTGAGGAAGCTTGCCAGTAGCTTCCCATGGGTCGGTGGTTCTTCCCAGGGTTTTCCTGAGTTCTTCCTCCACCAGTTAAACTGAGAAATGGCGATAATTTCACAGCAACAACAATAAATCAATCACACCTGAGCAAACAATACGTTCCACCTGGAAGTTTTTGTCTACTATTTTCATGCAAATTTTGGCTCTGAAACTAGATTGATGTGTTTATTATGAGGGAAAACATTTTGAAGAAAGTCCACTGACCTACTAAGCCTAATATTTTTTATTATTTGGCTGTAGTATGTACAGTCATATAGCTTATGGCTGTGTAATCCTTGAATGTTTTTATATTGAATAGGTATGGTTTGTGTTTTAAAAATTCTTTATATGAATTTTTCTCTATGTTCAGGAGCTTCATGCAGATCACAGCATGCCAGGGTGAAATGCTTGTTCCCTTCTGCATGTTTGGCCACTGATGATAGCACCACCATTAGTGACCTGTCCAACAGTTCAACAAAAAATGAAGCATCGACTCGGTATGATCACATTTATACTTGTACAACATCTACACAAACACATCCAGTCTTACCAGTCTTGGACATAAGGTATAAATCATGAGGTATAAATTTGTTTAAAAAGCATCACACCGTAATACAAATTTAAAGGTAGAGACAGTGGAGAAGATAGGTTTTTGAGCAGGCATTTTAAGTTGAAATTAAATATATATATATATATATATATATATATATATATATATATATATATATATATATATATATATATATATATATATATCATTAAATCGTGATATAATTCTAAATCTTTTACACTTAATGGCAGTCTGTGGATATAAAATATTGACAGGTACTGTAGTCCAAAAATCAGAAAAGACTGTTAAACTATACTCTTATTTTGTTTCAGCAGATAATATTTTACATGCATTGCTGCAGCCAATCAATCTGGAGAACTGGCTTTACATAAGCTACTATACCTCAGTTGCAGTGTCTATTGACACAATCAAAAACCTAAACTCAATTCTTTGTGGTAGCCAAAGTACTTCTATCTGAACACTCACTCATTTTAACTACACACAACATACAGTCCTTCCACTTAATATTATTATAACAAACATGATATATGTATTATTTGATCTTTATATATCTATTTTTCAGAGAAACTGAAAGAGAGTGGAGCTATATTTCTGTACGTGATAAACTACCAACATCAAAAAATGAAGTGGAAATATTAGCTACCAAATTATCAGATACAAGATTATCATCATTTGATGATGTAACTCTCTCTCATAGAGCAAAATTGCTGCATGCTGCTCTATATGCTTCTACTGAAACAATTGCAGAAACTGTGTTAAATAGTGATTCACTCATTTGTTCTATAGTGATAGTGTCTTCAACAGGTAAGTATTTCCCTTTTTTGTCTCCACACAACCAAATTCTCCTTCTGCTCCTGATACAAATTTAAGGTAATTTAAGAATGATGAATAATTTGTTATTAAAGTCAAATCCCAAATTCGAGGTAATGGGGTGGGAGGCAATGGTCTTATTTTTAAATTATGCTTTCATCTACACACATGCCCACCTTTATTCTGTCTGTTGGCAAGGTCATAGTCAGTAGATACGATGTCTGTAGTACAACATTTTATAGTGATGTCTAGCACAGGGACACCATGCTGCAGACATGTAGCATCATGTCCCACCCAGTAGCATTATCCTGATACCAGGCCGCCAGTACTAACACTTAACCTCTTAATGCTGAGTGCCTAGTGAGGCAGCTGTTAGTACCATGTTTATAAGTCTTTGATATGACTCGGCCGGGAACTGAACCCGCGACCTACCACATACAAGGTAGATGCTCTAACTACTAGGCCACCAGAGTAGTCTACATTTACTTGCTTGGTCTGAATAACTTTTTGTTTCCTAATGGTAACAAGTATTGCATTCAGTGAATCAGCAATGTACCTAGGAATGTTGTAATACTGAACAATTTCATTTATGTCCATAGGTATAGTATCAAATGTTTCAGTTATGCGTTGAAGTAAATCATCATTCAGGTGAAATGCAATTTCACCAGATATATCAGCTCTCACATATTCCTTTAAAGCCATATGCACAAGGTATCTATCTATCTGATTTTGTCCTGCAATCTGTTTCATACCAAATGCACGTCCAAGCGCATCATTTTGACAAAGGTCACAGCATATAAATTCAGCTGCCTCATATGGGCAGTCAAAATAATTATTCAACAATTGGCATCTGCCACCAGTTTCAAGTGTGAAATATCCTTTCATACCCTTCTCAAGAAGTTTTGAAGATAAGTCATTGTTGTTGTAATAAATTATGGCTTCAGCTTTAAGGCCATCCCTTCCTGTTCGACCAACCTCTTGAACATACTCTGAAGTGAAATGAAAATACGTATTTCTTTATTCTACAGAGAGTCCATGGTTTTATCCTAGAAAACTAGTATACTAAAATTGAACATTCTAAGCAACGTATGGCTTTACATGTGATGTACAATGCATTATAAGCAGACTTGACGAGCATATATATATATATATATATATATATATTAGTCCGAATCATACCATACAGGGACAAATGCGCGATCATTGGGGGACTATGTCCCCGAACCTTGAACTTTTTGGTACCCTAATAGTCAAAACACATTTACGGGCAAGTAAATGAAAAAACAGCTTTGTTTATGTGTCAATTAACAAAACAGTCTTAATAAACTTAAGTTTAAAAATATTTAGAGTTTAGCTAGTCACATTTGAAAAATAAATAGAATCTTTGAAAAGCCGTATATATTTGCTTCTTCTGGAAATAGCTACCTTTCGGGTACTTTTAATTTTTTAACATTTTTTGTTATGCAATCTAGATATAATGTGGTTAAAATTTTGTATCATAGTATAGAAAGAAGACCGATATTTAGATCCAAGGTGACAATAGAAAAATCTTCATCGTAGAAGAACTGTTCAAAATATATTATTTCGAAGGGGAACAAAACATGGTCTGAATCAAAAACTATTTGTCTGCTAATGTCAAATATTGCACGCATGCATACTAGGTTAGCACAGCTATAAAGGAAAATGGTGGCACACGGTAATGTAAATGTTGTGCTCCTGTGGGCACAGATTTAAGCTTTGGTGAAAGACTGGTATGTACATTGAAAATAACATGCATCTTCTAACTTTATTGTTTAAAGTTTGGAATAAGTTTTGATTGTTAAAAGTAATGGATTCAATGCCATTTGATGTCATTCACACGTGCGCGGCAGACGCGCTGAAGTAAGAGTTTAAACATGCTTTAAACTAAAGTACTTTTGAAAATCACCATTCTCTTTAATATAATTATTAAATTGAAATGCGAAATCCATTACAGAAGCATCCTAACTTAAGCGCCGGTTGCCGGGTAATTTACAAGCCTATATTTTATACTATGACAACCGTCTACTGTTGGGGAAACACCACAGGCACTTGATTCCGGGGTAAACTAATGTGTACACTCAATAATTAACATTATTGAGTGTACACATTAGTTTACCCCGGAATCAAGTGCCAGTGGGAAACATCCACCTGTTACTTTCAAATCTGTGTCGGTTACTTCCAATTTTATGAAATGACCTGCTAGTTAAATAAATTAATATTTAGTTTATTGTCAGATAAGTGTATGCCGTATTTGAGTATAATAGTCGTATGACACAAAATGTCGCCTCTGTTAGTATCAGGTTGTATGATTTCAAATTTAATGTGGCATCACTAGGAAAAAGCCAAAATTGTCGAGAATTGGTTGGACCGTACATTACATAAGGTTGATTAAAATGCCTGTAACCAGTTTGTCTTTGAAAAACATGTTCTTAGACAGAACCTCAGTCTGATGATCATGAGTAACATTTTATTGTTTACGAAACACCGTTTCAAGTTTGTAAGCCACTGTTGTTGTTGTTGTTGTTGTAGGGTTTAACGCCATTTTTCAGCACAAGATAGGCAATACATGGCAGCCAGTATTAATGGTGGAGGAAGAAATGTCTAAAACCCCGGAAAGAACCACCGACTCACGAGAAGTTACTGACAAGCTTTCTCACATTGGCCGGATCCGAGACTCGAACCTATGCAGAGGTGAGATGTCAGTGATCTGTAACGTAGAGCGCTTTAGACTACTTGGCCACTCAGGGTCCCCTTGTAAGCCACTGAACAGTTCTTAGAATTATGTGCCTGTCCAGGGAACACATTGAAGGCTTTCAGGGATGCGAGCTTCCACATCAAATACACATGAAATTCTCCGAGGACGCACTTTTTCTCTATGTAATGCATCGCCACAATGTGCCTCAGTTTCCACTGTAATACTCCCCTTTTTATATTTTTTGTTAGCCATGGCCAATCTGCAGAATAGCTAAGACAGACTTAGGTAAACGGGCATGAAACCAATTTGACTAATTAACAGCTAATCCTTCTCTGATGTGATGACTTCAAAGAAACTGATGTTCTATTGAATGTGTATTTTCATGTAAGCACCTCCGATTGTTTGGCACATAAAAGATGCCCCTTGTTGTTTAAATCGTGTTTCAGTTGGTATTGACACATATATAAATCATGAATGTGATCAAGACTTTCTCTGAGTTTGAGTTGGACAGTGCTGTCCAATCATTAATATGTGACAATAATAATGATAATAATAACTGCTACTTCAGTGATCAGACTAGGGCACTACAGTATCAGTAGGCACTTTTTAAAGAGTGCGGAAAAGTGCTTTGACTCATAAAAATGAGTCACTAAAACCTTTTTTCATAGTTTGGAAAATGAACTTACAATGAAAATGACACAAATGTTAATAACAGGCATTGAATATACAAAAGTTAGAGCACAGGTGAAGCCAACAAAGAGAACTCGAACTCGGAATGTATATTTAACGCAGACCCTATCTCAACTATAGTAAAAAATGCTAATGATACACTCTAATTGTGAAAAGGTGTCAAAGGGGGTTTTGTAATTCTCAAAGATGACATCCATATAATCTAAATGGAGGAGTTAGATTTATTTGTTTCCCACAACCTAGTTGAAACTTGGATGGATAAAAGCTTGTGGTTGCCCATGTGATCAGCTGAACATGGACACAACTTATAGCAATTACCACATGTTTGTTTGCCCAAAAGTTTGTAGAAAAGCATGTCCCATCGATAATTTGAAAAAAAAAAAAATAAGAAGGAAACAGAAATAGAAATTTAAAAAAAAAAAAAAAATGAACATGTCTTGAATATGTGTGGAGAACCCCCTAACCTTGGGTCTTGCTGTGTGTGTGTGTGTTTTCTATATGAAGCACTAGACCTGAGATTGCATCATTTTAGAGGCTGAACATTTACATTTAATGTTGGTTTGTTCCCCCCCCCCCTTTTAAAAAAATCATTCTCTCGATCTTGCAGACACTTTAGTGACTTAGCTGAAGGAGGGGTGTGGGATGAAAATTGTAATTAATCATAAAGAAATACAAAAACAATGGTTTCATGTATACATTTTCCAGTACACTGTATATTCAGGACTGAGCAATTTTTTTTCATCCAATTGTCCAGGACAAGTTATTTCAGAAAATTCACTTGTCCTACCTACCTTTTCACTTGTCTCATATTTAAATCACTTATCAAGATTTGATTAGATGTTTGCACTTTAATCCCTAGAGAGAACAAATGAACATTTCTTGAACTCTTATGATGTATTATTGTTCTTGAATGGTACGTTGTTTGTTCTTTAAGTTATTAATGAACTGTGACAGGAACTGTAGTTCATGAACAGCCACAAAACAATTTCAAGAACATTTCATGTTCAGTTCAAGAATAGTTCATAAAGTTCATGAACTGTTCATAATTTCAAGAACTGCATTTTGCAGGGGCCTGAGTCTCTTAACAGAGTTTTGCAAATTAAATTTCATGACTTTGCTTTAAAACGCCTATTATTTATTTAAAAATTAGTATAAATTAACAAAGAAGTTTTAATATAGTTGACAGTCATTATAATAATTATAAGTGTTGTACAAAAATATATAATTGGTCTCCTAGTAGGTCAGAAAGTAACTGTGTTTTTTCTTTCTTCACATCCTGAGTAATCGGTATTAATACAGACCATACATTAAACAGACTTCAGAAAGTAATAAATATGAATCAGATTTTAAAAAGTTGCAGAATCCATAAAACATTTGTTTATAAAAAAAAATAATGATACTTTAAATTTCACATTTTTACATTCTATGTCTCTAGACTTGTACCTGCCATTTATGATGTTACTTTGATGAACTGAACCAGAAAATTAACAAATTCACAGAAAAAACAGAATCATGGCGGCTGTGCTCACACAGGGAAAGAGAATGGTAAGAAAGACTGCTTTCTCTATCATGCATGAATGAGCCAACTACGTCCATGGGTTTGAAATTATATTGCAGTCTGTCTATGGGATGTGAAATTATTTTTCCTTATTATTAACACCATGTCCAGCATCATGATCTTTGCCATTTGAAAGAAATCTCTGGACAATGTGCCCATTGCAGTTGTTTGTAGAAAGAAAAGTTGCAGCTATTTTCTTGTCTTTCAGTATAAACAAAGCAAGATTGATTGATTTTAGATTATTTTAGAAATACTATAGGATTAAATGATTATGGATGTATATTCATCAAAGTGTAAATTTTATGTATTCACTCACAAAATGAACATAAAGTTCAGACTTTCTGTTAACTTTGTGAGTGAATAGGTACAATTTACACGTTGATAAATACTCACCCATGATCATTTAATCCCTATAACTTCAATTTCCCAACTTTCTGTCATCAAATCACTGAATTTCATCAACAAAACATTTGATTTTAGGTAGCACACAGCTGACATAGAACCAAAATATCAAGCATATCTTTGCAAACCAAGCGTCATTGATCCAGTTAATTCATTGTCAATGTGGAACTAATGTATCAATAACCCTTGGTTAGTGAAGATGACCCAGCCTGTAGGGCTTTACAAATCCACTTGCCTTACACCCAAGACAAGCTCAAATTTGGCTTGGGCAAACTCAAGTTTCCAAGGTAAACAATTTAGAAAGAGAGAGGTCGTGTTCAATTAGTAATGCTTTGTAACAGAAGTTTTACACTCTGCAATCTCTCCACAGTATCAGTACATATATCAACACCTTTATTGCAATGTTATGTACTCCATTATTCAATAATAATAATAATAATGACTACTTTGTATAGCGCCTAATCTTTAGAAGCTCTAAGCACTTTACAACATTGACAACACTTAAAAAACATATAATGAGATGATTACAAAAATAAAAACAAACACCACCAAATTAGAAAACAGAAAACATGCTGTAAATATTTAAGGTAAGGAAACATTATTAGGTCTTTAAGTCTGTTCTTGCAGTTGAAATCGGTGAGTTTTAAGAGCGCTCTTGAATGAGATCACTGTGTCTTTGTGTCTAAGTTCAGTGGGCAATTCGTTCCACATTGCTGGGCCCTGGTATGCAGTAGAACGTTGTCCATATGATTTCATTTTCATAGTGGGGATAATGAGAATACGGGTGTCAGAAGAGGAGCATAAGTATCTTGCTGGTGTGTACACGTGGGTGAGGTCAGATAGGTATGTTGGATTGGAGCCCGTCGGCGAAACATAGCACAGAGAACAAATTGTGTGTTTAATTCTGGATCATATGGATAGCCAGTGTAGGGATCGTGGTACTCTAAGGATGATCCGAGAAGCTGTGTTTTGAACTTTTTGAAGTTTCTGGAGTAGATATTGAGACGAACCAGACAGAATTGAGTTACAATAGTCCAGTCTTGAAAGTACTAAGGAACACACAAGTGTTTTAGTGGCATCAGCTGAAAGATACTTGCAAATGGAGCTGATGCATCTCAGTTCAAGATATGCAGCCTTGCATATGTTCATGACATGTTGGTGCGGTGAGAGAGTACTGTCGAGAGTAACACCTAGGTTTTGTACTGACTGTGTGAATTTAATGTTGGTGTTGATGATATTTATTGTCTGAGGTAAAGGATGTAAATGAGAAAGTCTTTATGTTGTAATCAGAATGGCTTCAGTTTTATTATCATTCATCTGCCGCTTGTTACATGTCATCCATGATATCACATCGGAAATGCACCTCTCTACGCCTTGGATGATAGCTTCAACTTGTTGGGTGGCTAGATTTGTATAGTTGGGTATCGTTAGTGTACAACTGGTGAGACACTGGATAATGATCTATGACACTTGAGAGTGGCTGAGTGTATAGAATGAAGAGAACAGGTCCAAGAACAGACCCCTGTGGAACATCACAACATAGATCAACTGGGCTGGAGTGTTTTCCATTTTACGGACACAGTTTGTGTCCTGTTGACCAAGTAGGACTTGAACCATAGTAAGGCTGTATCGTGAAAGCCAGATACATGCTGGAGATGGTGAAGTAATATATCATGGTCTGTTGTGTCAAATGCTGCAGACAAGTCAAGGAGAGTGAGGACTGTAATCTTTCCACTATCCAAAGCAGGGAGAAGGTCATTGACTACTTTCAGAAGAGTAGTTTCAGTACTGTGGCAAGGGCGATATGCAGACTGTACATTGCTAAAAAGACTTTGAATTCAGATGAGATACAAGTTGGAATAGAACAACTTTTTCTAAGATTTTTGACATGAATGGAGATTAGAAACTGGGCAGTAGTTCTTTAAATCGTTATGGTCGAGTGTTGGTTTCTTCAGCAGAGGCTTTACAATGGCAGTTTTGAAAAATGATGGGAATTCCCCAGATGAGAGAGAGGTATTAATAACATCAGTTAGTGAAGGCAATATTGGAAATAAGCACTCAAGCAGCAGTGATGTCGGAATCAGATCAAGTTCACATGACTTTGGTGCACTCTTCATCACAATAGTACTTATTAAATCCATAGAGACAGGTTCAAATGCTGCTAACCGTTGCCGCTGAAATTTTGTATCACAACTCTGTGGTGATGACGAGTCAACTGAAATTGTGTTGTCAAGTTTATCTCTGATGGTTTGTGCTTTGTCACGGAAGAAATTTGCAAACAGGTCCGGAAGGTCGACTAGAGAGAAGGTACTTGGAAGTGGTGTACATTTGTTCCTTGACATTAGCTTGTTAGTAATCTCGAATAGCTCTTTGCAGCTGGAACTTTCCATGATCTTAGTACTGTAGTGAGCTGATTTCGCTGCATGGACTATGCCTGTGACATTCTTCTTAGCGGCTTCATAGATTTGCTTCTGAATAGTGAGTCTGGTGGAAAGCCAAAGCCTCTCAGCTTTACGTCAGTCTCTTTTAGCAGTGCGAAGCTGGTCCCTAACACTGCTATACCACGGACAACACTTTTGAATTGCTACTCTGCACTTGGTTGCTGGGGTATATTTGATAAGCAATGAACGCAGGCAGTTGTTGAGTTGTTCTGCTGTAGGAGATAAGCTAGTTGTTAGGTTTTCTTGGATGTCATGCATTAGTTGGGTTCTGTTTATCATTCGGAGGTTTCTCTTAGTAGCAAATAACATAACTGCCTGCAGTTTCTTTCATCTATCGATCCTTTAGTTCACATGATACACTGTCAAAGTCTGTCATTTCCATCTTGTAGTCAATGCTAAGGTCAGCCTCACATTTTCTGGCGCAGACATGATAACGTGAATATTTACTATTTAAGGCAAGTTTTGACAGTAGGAAATAAACATTGATATTTTAACTTGTCAGTTATATTTCAGTTTTAATATTTGTAAGTATACAGATTGTCCGACTTTAAAGTCCTAACCTAGCCATGGGCAGTTTGTGAGTTCCCAGTGCCGAGATTACTGACTCTAAACAGTCTGCTTGTCAAAGATTGTTTTGATGCCCGTCACCAATTTCAAACTGACGAGTTGATTATTGTTAATAATATAACTCTTGAGATTTCTTTCACAGCTGTGTTTGCAAATAAAAGGCACTCATCTCTAAGGATTAACCACTTGGAAGTCTAGAGCCCACAAGCATTATTTATAATCTATTGTTTATGTGATTATTATGTGACACTGATGCATACTTGCTGTTTGGCAAATAATGAGATGGGTAAAAGCAAATCTTTGCAAAGTTGGCATGTCAAAGATTGTTTAGATGCATATCGCCGATTCAAGGAAGCAGACATGTGAGTGGACACAACACTCCCCAGAAAAAAAGAAGAGTGAATTCATTAATACTGGACTATATAATGAGGGACTCAATTTTAACTTGTTTTCTTGCTAGATGGATACTTAAAGCAGAATGGTCAATTGATCTTTAAATGAAAATGTAGATACAGAAGAATGTCATGATATATTGAAACACGATTAAAATTAAGTTCAAACAGTTTTGTTCTTGGCTGTTCAATTTTTAAGTTTAAGTGGTTTTTTTTTTAACCTAAACGTCTCTCTCTCTCTCTCTCTCTCTCTCTCTCTCTCTCTCTCTCTTAAAAATCTAGCCATTTCCAAAACCATTATCTACCTATCCATTTATCTGTCTATTTTTATACATGTGTATGTTTGTCTTTGCTCTTCTAGCTATATCTGGATCCCTTTCCTTTTTTCCTCATTACATATCTATCTGCATGTACTATTTTTTGGATAACTCTAATTATCGACATATGGTTTTAAGGTGCAAGCAAAGATAAAATGTAAACAAAAGGGAGGGGCTTGCAATAGTCTGGGATTGGGGGAGGGTTTGTAGGAGGCTAAAAATGGATCTTTTTTCCAATGAAAAATGCTTATAAATGCAGAATTCCCAATTTTAGCAATTTATCCACAAACACTCTGTTCCCAATTTGTCCAATTTGTCATTAGATCAGATACCCTGAAAATAATCTTTATGGATTCATCCTGGAAGAATTACAACAAAGTGTTGTTCACATACTGTTCTACATGTATGGAATTCACAGGTTCCTTCTCCTGGGAATATATCATTACCAGTTACATACAATAGCAGCATAAAAAATAGTTATCTAAAGAACACTCAGTTCTTGATATAATGTATTTTTTTTTTATAAAAGTGTAATAAATAATTATATCTAGTTTTTAGTTTTAACTTTTTATTTTTGCTGGCTATGACTTTTTTTTCCCTTCCATTTCTTCAGCTTAGAGCCAGCCTCAAGAAACAAGAGGAAAAGAATGCTTGTTCACCACAGGTACATAACTTTACTTTCTATCATTAAGTGCTGTTGTATGGTGCTCTGCAAATATCATAATGGTGTGATGTTTGCAGTTCTCCAAGTACATGACCACTTTATGAAGGCAGGGGATTTTTCTTTTAATACATTTTTTTTTTTTATAATTATGGCAAGAAATGATGAAGTAAAAAGTCATGATCAATTAATTAGAGAAGACTGGTGTATCATACAATAGGGAATCTGTTACAACACTTCAGTTTCAGAGTTTAAGTTCAAGTAAGCATCACCTTCTGTGAGTTTAATTGAGTAAAGTTGGTATTTCCCAGTTATCTAGTTGGCTGTCAAGCATGTAAAGTTTGCTTATTACTGTCAATTAGGTTTTGCATCGATAACAAAACCTAGATGATGACAATAATGTATACGTACAATTTTTTTATGAGAATATATATGTACATTTGAATGAGTGATAAGAGAGTTTTTGCTCTAACGGTACATTTTGGTTGAGTTTAATAGAATGGACAGCACCTGCAACAATGCAAAGTGGAGGCTTTGTCACATGTTTAAATTATTTTGATGTGAAAGCTTAGGTGCAGCTGAAAAGAATCATGCCAGGTATTACTTAAATGCATTAATAAATATGGGTTCAAGCCATTTTAGGTATTATATATTTGCTTAATTTTTCTACATTTTTGTTGAAACCCAGTGCATTAGTTCTAAGTTTGAATGCACCAAGACTATTTTGCTTATGTCGGATGCTGCATGTAAAACAAATCATAATAGATTATGTTGTATTTTTTGGAAATAGTTGCATTTGAGTTAAATGACTGGAATTTTTAGTGCAAGTGACCTTTCCAGAATGGGCCAGATCATACCTGTTTTCATTGACATCCTATGCATAAGCCAACAAACTGAACTTAATAAACATTTTATTTTCTGTTTAGGCTTAAATGCTGCTTTCTGTTGGATACAAGTAACATTCTTCACTGGTTAGCAAATCTCGAGGACAAATCAAAGGAAAAATATTAATGATTTTCTTTTGGGCTACAATATGATGCAAACAACAGTTCCTTGGCTCAGTTACTGGTAGTGGTGTAACAACTTTAAAGTCTCTGATAAGAGATGAAAAACCATGACCCCAGGGTTTTCCCTGATGTATACATTCTTAGTCCCTGACACATTTTTCCTTGAAGGCCTCTACTCAGGATTTTGGAGTCAAACAAACTCTGGGTCCTTTTGCAGAATTTCTTGCTATTTCAGTGCCTATAGGGATTCCTGTTTTTAGCTGTACTGGTCATAGAGCACATCTTATGGGATGGCGTGTTGTTCATCATCTGTCTGTCTGTTGGCACAAGTTATTACTACTTCTCCTAAACTACTTGGAAGATTACCATGAAACATTACACACACATTCACCCCAAGGTCTAGTTGGTCCTAAATGAAAATGGTGCTGCTGGGATGTCCCATATGGCAACCACAGCAATTATCTTGAAAATATTATTAATGTTACTTCTAGATGAATGGCCATAGCCAGCATGGGATTTCATTAAAAGGCTTTGTATAATGTCTAGTTGGTCTTAACTGAAAATGGTGCAAATCTGACAACCAGTATGACCATCACATCATCGATTTTCAGAATCTTGTTACTGCTGCTTCACCTGAACGGAAAGTTATATTGACATGGGGTTTTGACCAGAAGACTTCTTATGATGTCTAGTTGGTGTAAAATGAAAATGGAGCAGATTTGACCTCAAATATGGCTGCCATGGTGGCCATCTTGAATCTAATTATCGCTAATGGATGGCTATATCAACATGGGGTTTTCACTAATATGCTTCTTAGGATATCTAGCTGGTCCTAAATGAAAATGGTGCTGATATTACTTCCACTATGGCCACTGTGGCAGCAAATTTGAAACTCTTGTTATCGCTTAAAGAGTATCAGAGATGGTTTCAGCACAGTTAAATGGAAAAAACGGGTTTGCCTTGGATTCCTGGAAATTCTTTTTGGTCAGTAGAGTGTCAAACTCTTTGATGACTCTTGTTGAGTTTGGAACCACCCTTCCCCCATTTTGAAACCTACATGTAAAGGGTTCAAAAAGGCCATTGTCTGCAGACAGAAGCATGCAATCACATGGAAATGCCAACATTAAGTATAAAACATGCACAATGCGAAAACCTAGTATTCATAGCACATTTGCAATGCTTAGTGTAAACTGTCCAATATGGCACCAGGGCAGCCATCTTGAAAATCTTGATTACTCCTTGGACTCGGTGGATTGTTATATTAACATAGGGTTTTCAGTGCAAGCATTGTTAGTATGCCAATGATAGACAAGTATGCGAGTCTTTGTATTGAGACTGCATGCAGCAGACATTGATAGAGTAATGAATAACAGTGTATATTTACATTTGATATAGTTTGTTTTTTTATGATCTATAATAATATATTTTTGATTGCAGAAAAGAAGCAAGCGTGGTGACCCAGGAAAAGATGCATAATGGTGGTGCCATGTGGGATTAGACAAAGGTGGCTTTAGCCTCAAATATATTTCTGACTACAGAGGTAGTAGTGCATAAATTAAGATTTAGGTAGATCTTTTTGTTATTTGTTTTGCTGTAGAAGACCAGGCTCCCTTAAATCCCTGTATTTGTCAGGCATGTCCAGTGGTTCAAAGGTTTTGACTGGCATATTCTCTGAGCAACCAGACATTGGTCATAGAATATTCCAAAAAATCATATCAAACTGTCTTTGATTTGTTTATCTATGAAACTTACAACAGTACCTTAACAAAATAAATTTGAATGTCACTATGTCTAGTTTACAGATTGTTTCTTTGTCCGACAAACATTAAAGGTGTCGCCAACTAAACGTAATTCAGAGGCAACTAGGTTTAGTTTACACATTGTTTCTTTATCAGGGAATCGATATATGTGACACAGACAAAGCTTGTTACAGCTCAACTGTCTCAAGGCTAGTGGTGGTAGACAAGGGCTACTTAAACTTTTAGTGAACAATAGTGCGTTAAATTTGTGTTTGTTATTCTATAATTTTTTATTGTTATGGGTAGGCTTTTATAGGCATATATGAGACAGTAATAAGTATCAGTCCTACGTTTACTGCTTGAGAGAGAGAGAGCACTACTTACCATGTCAAAGCATAAGCATAATAATGATGAAAACTGTAACTCTTAGCCAGTGTTTGCAAGACATTAGCTGTACATTACCATGAAGCAACATGTTGATGGATTTTTTTACATCACTGGAACCTTGGAGATACACTCTATGCGGTGAAAAATTGCTAGCTACCAGCTTTGATTGAGACCTCTTATTGTGATGATCAGTTGAGAAATCCCTTGCTGGCACATAATAGTTAATGGACATTTTTGAAAAATAAATAAATTTGAGGGCTGAATGCAGTATGTGGTGAATCGATGATAGCAATAAACCTTTTGCACTAAAAGTTTTGCAAATATGTCTTTTAATAAGAAAATATGACCATTTTGAATAAAGCAGGTGGAAAAGAAATGTAAGTAATACAAGGGAGGGTAGGCAAATCATGGATTGGGTATAAACTTGAATGAAATGTATATTTGACACCAACTTCGGTGGCCAAACAGTCCCAAAAGAAAGTCACTTGGATACAAAGAATGCCATCTATGGTACTCCTACTAGGTACATTGGATTCGCACTACTGTAGATGAAGAAAATTTTGGATTCCAGAAGGTCCCAGAGTGGGTTTGAAATTTGAGACTTTTTGCTACTTGCTTATTATTGCATTCCTATTGCGTAACAATGCACTGGTATTGTTTTACTGAATTCTGGAAATGAAAATAAAATTGTTTTTGAATTGGACATAAATTGCAAATTACCAAATAATAGCAGTCTATAAGCCTATGCATAAGCCTTTTGAAGAGAAAACAGGAAGCATTCTAGATCCATATGGCATTTTTCAGGTTATGGTGTTTTCACTGATGAGAAATGGAAAAGGGGGGATTTTTTGTTAGAGTATTTTGGAGAGCGCATAAATATCCAAGAGACAGAAGAACGTGAGAGAAAATATGTTAAAGTCGGGATGAAAATGTTCTATATCTTTTTATACAGATTTTATTGAAAACAAGAGTGGTATGTTTATTAATATAGTGTTTGTATTTTTAGAAATAAGATTCAATAGTCAAAGTCTTTGAGATACACCCACATTGTGCAAGGTTTGAACTTCATCTTTCTGCTTGGGTACACTTTTTTACATGCTTTCAAATTTTCCATGCACAGGCATTACAAATTAAACACCCATGGCCAGATTAAGGTGTATATATATATCTAACATTAATATATGTTGAGAGCATCTTTAGTCATTTAATATTTGTACTTGCATACTATATGAAGAACCACAAAAAGAAAAAAATGTTAAACAATGGAAACTTGTAGAGCTGAAACAAATACCACATTTTCCTATTTGAATATTCATTGAAGTTTTCAGATATGATTTGAATATATGTTGATGTTAATGAAAGTATCAAATTCATTCTCTTCTTTGCCTGCTTTGGTATTTATGGACACCCCCACCAATCCCACTCCCCATTGAGCTGCATTGAAAACAATGTGAACTATGTCATATAAATCTAATTAAATGACACTGTTGGCATCTTGAGGACATTTTTGAGGATTCATTGTAAAAGTCAAATCAGTGTGTTATTTTTCCAGTTTATCTTCAAACTCAGTACAACCAAGAATGTTCCTTTTGTGCTGAAGACAGATTGTAAAGAGATGAGACTTGATTACCTGTTCAGTTAAATGCTGGGACTATCTGAAAAATTTCTTAATGACATGATTTGTACTAATGCACAGCAAAACAGAGTAGCAAGCTTTATTACAACAGCAAGCTTACAAACCTTACAGCATAAATGGTTCTGTTCCAAAGTTATATTAACGATGGGTCACATGTACGTTTTAGTGATACAAAGTTGACATATGCATTACTGACTTTTAAGTAAATAATTAAAATGATGGTGTCAGATTTTAAGCATATTAATTCCATAGCTACATAATGACTTAAAAAATTTAAGAAGAAAAAACAAATGCAAAAATATATTGGAGTTAACGTTCCAAGGCAATACGATCAGGTGGTGGTGGTAATGGTTTGTGGGATTGATTACAACTGGTCTGACAGAATGAACGGCTGAAAAAGGAAAAAAATATCGGGTGGAGTTTGGTTTGATTGATGCATAAAAGCTTTGTAAACTGTATTATATACCATGTTCTTCACCAACTTGCATTATTACATGTTATCTTTTAAAGAGTATAATGAATATAAATGGCGATGTTGTGAGTACTATGACTATTCAGAATTTTGACATGATTATCTTGCAAGTTTGCATTTGATGTGATTTGGAAGGTTTGAAGTTAATCCAGACCTGCCAACTCTTATGATTTTGCTGTAAGTCTTACAAAAATTACCCTCAAAATACAGACAAGCAAAAACTACGGAAAAATGATCATTGCCGAAAAATCCGGATAATTGCTACATCCGTGTTTAATATGGATCCGGGTTTCATATTAGAATTAGTGATATTAGTCAGGGAACCAGACTAACTGTACAGCAGCACCCCAGATGCTTTAAACTGCACCTGTTTGTTCATGCAAAGTGTCTTCATGATCAAACTGTTGATTACAGAATTTTTTGAAAATGGTATTCAGGAAGCGATACATGTTTAAGACAAAAGGGAAAATAAGCTGATAAAAAAGTGTTAATAATCAACACAGAAGAATAAAAAGGAGTATTCAGATTCTTGTGAATAAAAGCTGGAAAGGACACAATTACGCTTATTGGACATCACATGCCAATTGAGTGAAATGAAAAAAAGAATTTCCAAAGAATTATACCAAGTTGAGAGATAGCAACAAGCCATTGAGTTGCATTGGGTTTGGAACTAAAGTTTGTGCAACTGTACTAATGGTAACCGATGCTGGGAGACCGTTTCACTGATGCCTGCAAGCAGTTCGGGCTCACCATCAGCCTAAAAAAGACAAACGTCAGTGCTCAAGATGTCACCACTGCCCCCTCCATCAAAATTGACGGCACCACCCTGGAAGTAGTCAACAACTTTATTTACCTGGGGTCAACAATCAGCAACACTCTTTCACTTGATGTGGAGCTGGAGAGAAGGCTTGGAAAGGCAAACACCATCATGGCCCGACTAACAAAGAGGGTGTGGGAAAACAGCGCGCTGACAGTGCACACCAAGATTCAAGTCTACCAAGCCTGCGTTCTGAGCACCCTCCTATATGGAAGTGAGACCTGGAGCACCTATATGAGGCAAGAGCGTCGACTCAACTCTTCCATATACGGTGCTTACAATGCATCCTAGAAATCAGCTGGCAAGACCACTTCCCACACAGTGAGATACTTCAGCTTGCAAGTATCCCAAGCATGTACTCCCTGCTGAGCAAATGCCGCCTTCGATGGCTGGGACAGGTCCGACGCATGGAGGATGGCAGGTTGCCAAAGGACATCCTATATGGCCAGTTGGCCACTTTCACCAGAAGAGTCGGCCGCCCCACACTCTGCTTCAGGGATGTGTGCAAGAGGGACATGAAGGCATGCGGCATTTCACCAGACAGCTGGGAAGTGCAGGCCGAGGACTGAGGCACCTGGAGACTGATGGTCAGCAAGGGCATAGCAGTCGCTGATGGGAGGAGAGTCCAGTAGGCCACAGAGAAATGCGAGAGAAAGAAGAGTGCAGCAGCAACCCAAGCAACTCAGACTTCCCAGTACGTCTGCACCAACTGCAATAGGGACTGTCACTCGCGCATCGGCCTGCACAGCCACAACAGTTAATGCCAAAACCCCAGAGACAGACAACACTCCAAGGGCTCTACTCACATGGTCTCCCGAGACTGAGCTGCCAATGATGATGATGACTAGTGGTAAATAAAGTCTATGCGTACTTTACAAACTTTTCAGTTGAACATAATGTTTATCATTGCTGCGCCGAACTTTTACTTACGTTTTCCAGCTTTATAATAGCGGTTATTGATATTTTGTTACACCTTACTGAAAACTGGTCAGTCTTACAGAGAAAAATCAACTGCCTTACTGACATGGACTTGTCAGGGTTGGCAGGTCTGTTTATCCCTTGTAAATTAATTCAACGTTGCACAGTTCACATTTCACATTTTTTTTTTGTTTCTTTTACAGAATTCTGCCAAGCTTGCTAAGATAACAAAACGAAGATTCTAATACCAATTTTCTACTAAAATATTTGCTAAAAAATATTTTGATTTGAAAGTTTAGATATTAGTTTCAGATGTAGAAACTTTTCAAAGACATGACATGGGAATAATGTGTAATCTGATATTGGGCGGAATTTGCCTGCCAATCTTGCATCTAGAATAGACCCTGGGTGAGAACCACATGGGGGTGAGGGGAGCTGATAGATTTAGATTGCTGATGAAGTGATAAAAAATATAATTTAATAATAAGCAGTGTTTAGTTTCTCTTTGTCAGAGTTTATGTCCAAAATCTGGATGCATCTTGATCAATTTGAAATTATATGAAAAGTAGCTTTCATGCTGTGAACCTGTTTTCATGCATCACTGAGTTTGGTTAAGTTTGTTTTGGTATTTGATATGTACTTGACACTGTTGCCTGTAAAGCAAAGAAACTTTGTTTTATAACTGATGAAGTGTACACCACAATATCAAAACCAGGTCACTCTGACCTGAGTTACATGTTTAGTGCATTTGATTAGAATCTAAAGAATCAAATTTACCACAATGTCCAGTGTATGTTCGTTCATCTGGAGTTTGTCAGAAAAAGAGATTCATTAAACAAACAAAATAACATTATAAGTTATTAAGCTCCACAGCTCTATCACTGAAGTGCTTGAGAATGCTCTTTGGCATACAATTCAGCATCTGTAGGATGAGTGAGGTCAAGTTATACCCCAGTTCCATTCAATTATTAGACTTTTTAGATATATCACTGAAGTGTTTGAGATGGCTGTATGGCTCTAAATTTAAGCATCTGTATGGTGAGAACTGTCAAGCTTGTGAGTGTGATGCCATGATGAACTGTTGACAAGTAAAATAAAATAATGCCTCTGTGATATATGATCACTCTGAATAACAGATGAGATGGTCCTAATAGAAATGATTTGGTTGACTGTGGTATTTTAAAGCACAGAAACTCAAGTTATTTCTTGCCGAGGCAATTGGAGTAAAGTGCCTAACCAAAGCACACCATGGTAGCCAAACCTGAACCTGTTTGGTTGCCATTCTGGCACACTAACCATGTACTAGTCACTGCAGCTCCTGCCTCAGTCAGTCACCTCTTATGACACACATTGGGTATATTCTACATCTCTGAGCACACACAGGGGGAGGGGGCCTAATAGAAATGAAAATATGCCATTGTGTGAAAATATGGTTTGGATGGGGATGGGTCAGCTGATTAGAGGATCACCTATGCTAAAAACAACCAAATACATACTTTGCAAAGTTCTTCAAACTGTATGTTAGACATTCCAGCTGTCAGTGTCAGGATGACAACAACGGACAACTGGCAAAAATTTTGGGCAGTTCACTTTTGTGCTGATTGACATCTCTCAGGGTAAACAGGTTTTCACTCCATAACCAGCTCAGTGTGACAGGCAACTTGTTTTCAGACCATATTTGATATTATGCAACTAAAATAACTAGAAAACAGGACTATCTATATCATGCACCCTGAGAAGATTAAGTCCTACATAGTAAAATATTGATCAAGAAAGGCCTTAAGTATACTTTACAAACTTTTTAGTCAGAAATAATGTTACCTTTGCTGACTCAGATCATGCTTCTGAACTTCTCAAATGCATGTTTTCCAAGTTGACTATAACAGTACATGATGTTTTGTTACACCTTATTAAAAATTGGTCTGACTTAACGGAGAAATATTGACTGCCTACTGAAATGGTTTTGTTTCAGTTCGCAGGTCAGCGGGGTTAGAAAAAAATTGCAGCTCAGCAGCCCTGGTTGGTGTCAATTTCATTTTGGCCATGTGGCAATTTCTTTTGGTCATCATCATTAAAATAATCCATTTTATGCCTGCAGAGGTTCAAAAAACCATTATACGATACCCACATACATGTCACATGGCATTG
>JAECUM010054394.1:0-35861 GCA_016617855.1 Megalonaias nervosa
CTTGAGCCATGGACAGCAGTTTTGGCACATTCAGGGGTGGCATTTGGCTTGTGTGATTGTGATTTGGATTTTTAAAGTAGCTTCAACAATTTTTCAGTCATATTGCTACGATGTCTACAGCGTGGCAGTTTATAGTGATGTCTAGCACTGGGGCATCATGCCGTAGACATGTACCATGATGTCCCACCCAGTCACATTATCCTGACTCCAGGCCAACCAGTCCTAACACTAACCTCTTAATGCTGAGCTCCAAGCGAGGCAGCTGTTAGTACCATTTTTGTAAGTCTTTGGTATGACTCGGCCGGGGATCGAACCCACGACCTCCCGCATCCGAGGCGGACGCTCTAACCACTAGGCCACCGGAGCGGTCGACATTTGGCTTAGGGAAGATCACATCTATTAGTAGTTTTAGTAGTGTACACACCTGCAGTAGTAGTAGTAATAGTAGGTGGTGGTGGTGATGGTGATGGTGAGGTAGTATTGGTAAAGGTAGCAGCAACAGTGATAGAATTTACATTTTCCCGTTTGTTTGTCTCATTATTTATGTCTACAGGCAAAAGCTTTATTGTGGCAACGGCACTAGACGCACTGGTAGTTATCTCTAATGCTGAAGTAGTCGTTGTTGTCTGTCTAGTAGCAGTAATAGTTATCGCTGATGCTGCAGTAGTAGTTGTTGTCTATCTGGTAACATTAGTAGTTATCGCAGATGCTGAAGTAGTCATCTTTGTCTGTCTAGTAAAAATAGTAGTTACTGCTGATGCTGAAGTAGTCGTTGTTGCCTGTCTAGTAGCAGTAATAGCTGTAATACATATAGCAACGCTAGCTGCAGCTTTGTTAGTAGAACTAGTAGATGACAAGTGTATATAATTATATTTTAGTATGACATGTCCAATTATCAAACAACATTTAGACGCACTAGTAGTTATCGTTAATCTGAAGTAGTCGTTGTTGTCTGTCTAGTAACTTTAGTAGTTATCGCTGATGCTGCAGTAGTCATTGTTATCTGTCTGATAACATTAGTAGTTATCGCTGATGCTAAAGTAGTCATTGTTGTTTATCTAGTAACAGTAGCAGTTACCGCTGATGCTGAAGCAGTCGTTGTTGTCTAGTAGCAGTAGTAGTTACCACTGATGCTGAAATAGTCGTTGTTGTCTGTCTAGTAGCAGTAATTGCTGTAAGTCATATAACAATGCTAGCAGCAGCTGTTTTAGTAGAAGTAGTAGATGATAGGTGTATATAATTATATTTTAGTATGAAATGTCCAATTAGCAAACAACATTTAGACGACAACAGCTTTGCGTAATTTAACGCGTTCACGAACCATGTTAACCTACCAGTGAAGTCAACGATTAGAAATGACAGTCTATAAAAAAATAATCTTTTTTTGTCGTTCTGGTTTTATCTGAAAATATAACTGAATACAAAAATATCAAAATATATTAATCTCAACATTTGCAATAAATCATGACTTACATCGGTGTAACATACTATCAGCATTATAACGCTTTGAAGAAATGACTTCATTGTCTGCTAACGTTCAAAAGTTCTGCCTGGATATTTCAGGAGAGCTTAAAATTATGTGTGAAGGTTCTTCTCGGGTAGATCTGGAGTGTATGACAGAAATATTACATCCATTTACTAGGCTAGGGGGAATTTCTTGCTATGCTACTTAGGTAACATACTCTGTATCATATTTAATCTGCATTGTTCAGTCTTTACAATTGTGAGTTTTTCTTTAAATTAAAAATAATAGCCATTATCAGATTAACAATAATTGGCAACACATTTACAAGATAGTATTACACATAACGTGGGAGCACTCGTTGTTTGTATGCGTACCACTAACAAGGGATGTAATTCAGTGCATAGTGTATAACACGGTCCCTTGAGGCTGTGGCCTTGTTGCGTCTGGGCCTCCGACAACTTCGACCAGTTTCAGGGATGGCTTCTGTGATAGGCATGTACGAATTTCTCGCCCTCCCTATAACAATATAAGCTGCTTTTACTTGTTTCTATTTACTATTTCTGCAAACTGTCATATAAGGTGAGAAGGGGATTGAGTTACAGAAATCTATTGTGCAGTCAGGGCTAATTTAACATCATCTAATCCATGTAAACATGGTGAATATACATAAATATACAATCCCAAATCAATTTTTGCGCTTTTTCTAAAAGCTCAAAACAAAACAAAGTATTTGTCAAAAGAAATACTTTATCCTGATGTTAATCGTATACAGCTAGAAGCATTTAGACTTTATATTATACGTTGACATACAGACTTTCAGAACTTTAGTCAGAAAGGTTAGCATCTTGAACATGCATCGTTTTAATTCCGACTTGCATTTTATTACTTATGTTAATAATAACTAATTTGCTGCTACTCGGGGGACCCGGATGTGAAAGGTATAAACCTACTGTATTTGTCTGAACCAGGGAGACACCTTTATATTATGGAACTAAAATGACTTGTGCCTGCATATTACACTTCCTAGTGTGCATTAGGACTTAGTGTGCATTATCACTTGGACCATCAATTTTTCGTTTAGAAATGATAGAAAAAGAATCCGTCATTATGCTTCAGCATAGGATAGGAAAATATACATGAACACAGTTCTGTGTTTTTACGCGTCAAAAAGGAAAACAAAACATTCTTTAGAAATGCTTTAAATGATGATAAAGACATACAGCTCGAAGCATTTAGACTTTATATTATACGTTGCCAGTGACTTCTAGAACTTTACAGTCTCAAAAGGTAGCAGTTTTAACACGCACAGTTTTAATTCCAAAGTTTATGCATACACTTATGTTGATAAATAATTTGCTGCTGTTCTGGGGACCCGGATGGTGACGTGTGTAAACCTATTGGATTGGTTTGATCCGGGAGACGACTTTAGATTATGGAACTCAACTGACTTGTGCCTGCATACAACCCTTCCTAGTGTGCATTAGGAGAGTAGGAGTGGTGTGGAAAAACGAGTCTAGTCCTTGTCGCCAGAAGGGTCCACTCTGCCTATAATACCAGAGTGGAGTTTGCCTACTTATGTAAGTATGAAGAAAGAGTAACCAAGGTAGGAAAGTATGAGAGGGAATGAGTAATCAGTTGCAGAACCCATATCTGCTCATTCTGAGATGAGTCACCTTTGTCAACAGGAATCTGGCATGCCCAATTATTGTGTAGTGTAAACGTGTCAGCAGTTCGTCTTCGGGTATCGATGGTATTAAACTATCCTTTCCTCCACCTGTGATTTAGGTTTGCCGTTAAAATTCAGTAATAAAGAGTTGGCAATTGCAAATATGAAAGGGTGATTTTACTTCATTATCCACCATTCAGGAGTGGGGACTTCATGTTTAGCATCAGTCTGAGTCCACCCCTACCCCTATCTCCCACACCCACCCAGACCAACCATAGTGGACCCAAAGTCTAAGAAGCTTAAAGACCACCACCAAAACCCTCGGCTCAGAAGGAGTTATTTATTTAAACGAATATGGGGTTCAGGATGGTGTTCATTAGCTAATACAGGTGCGCCTCCACTGCAGGATGGGAGAGGCTGCCCCACGGCCAGTTCCAACTCGTAGGCGCAG
The DNA here is from genome assembly GCA_016617855.1 of Megalonaias nervosa. Taxonomy (NCBI): domain Eukaryota; kingdom Metazoa; phylum Mollusca; class Bivalvia; order Unionida; family Unionidae; genus Megalonaias; species Megalonaias nervosa. The sequence continues at coordinate 3,583 of JAECUM010054394.1, forward strand.
GTTTACACCTCCAGTTTCGGCTCCTAATCGCATGGTTGAGCTGCCTGTCCTGTTCGCACCTGGCGACTCTTGCGCATGGTAGATCATACTACCCAAGTCGCACCGATTGGTACTAACGACTTGATAAACGTGCTATTTAAAGAATTTACTCCGCAGAACGAGCCACCGCCCTTTACAGAGCAGCAGGGCAGAGAAAGCGCGATTGTGAAAGACAACATTTCCACAGTACCCCAAAAGCACAGGCCCGAAGATGACGCTTTGTCATGGCGTCTCGTGCCATGATGTCATCGATAGGAAGCTCGAAAGACTTGGCAGTCTGAAGTTTAGCTTCGTGTTGACGGACAAAGGTGGCATTGCCTGCGGCTAAGACTGTGCCACCCTTCATGCAGGCAGCCTTCATTCAGGTCCGTCCTGGTTCAAATTGCTGTTTCGACTGTACCGCGCGTGGCAAACGTGGCCATTGGATCAGGTATTCGTCTCTTGAGATGCTAGCAGCGGCTGTAGGAAGCCTTAGTAGAAGAGACACCACAAGCTTCATGCACAAGAGAGGCAGCCTTTCTGCACTTGCCGGATTCCACCTTCGATTTTGGGGGGAGGGCTGTTCTACGCGACCACAGTGTCAGCAATCTACAGTGGTACTCATACATGACCTCCTATCTCGATCATCGAGGTCGCACCGAGCTATATGAGCAGGACACCTCGAGCTACTTTCTTCCATCCAAAACTTTTGTCGAGATTTTCAGCTCACAATGGCATACTGGACTGAGTATGCAGCGACGGATAATGTGGTGTTTATTACCAGCGGCGTGATGGCGCTGTTCGATATGCCAGCTATGCCATCGATGGAAATGAGATTGCAAACTGCCAAATGGTAAATGTTCCAATTACCTTCTAGCTCTAGCTGTCCAGTGTTGACAATGTCAGCAGAGCCGGCTCATCCATTATGTTCACAAAAGATGAAACAAACCAAGCTGACGTTGGTCAGCTTCATTGGTAAAATGTCAAAATCATCGGGGCTGGGATGTGCGTGGACGAGTGTACCCAATAACGTTAACTACAGCTTCAACGCAGGATTTACGATGAGGAGGGCACAGGTGGACACGCATGGCAAATTCTCCTTCGGCATCCTGCTCACCCATATATTTGTTTTTTTCGAGATGTGCACAAGGTCATCTTTAGCGCTAAGTGTACCATCTTAAACCTTAAAAGCTCTAACAGCGATGCCATATTTTGCAACAGCGCCAAGGACGCAAATAAGGTCACATTCTCAAGGATCGCCCTGTGGATGTCGGCTTAACGTCGACGTTGGAGGCAGAGACCGACCTGATTAAATTGTTGGAGTGGTGGTGGCATGAGTACTCTATCATTCCATGCCATGATCATGGGCACCTTTCAAACCACAGTCGAGGGTGACCTTTGCTTGCGAATCAGTGCCCAGCGGTGTGTCACCTCACCCATGCATATCATTGTTGTCTTTGAGACCGTGACAGGATTCGAAAACCAAGAGCACACCCTAATGGTGTTTGACAAGCTTGGCTTCACTGGAATATACCTAAAACTTAATGCCCAAAAGGAGCCAACCGAGGAAGTTCGTTTGACTATGCCAGCAACGATGTGGCCGGCGCTTACTTCTGGGTTACATGGGATGGGGCTGGAGCATGGATTCGGGCCTCCCGATCATTCACAAAGTCTTTTTCTGCCTCTGCACAATCTATCACTTCAGCCTGTAAACCCTCGACGCTGTCTGTGGACGTATTGCAGCACTCTAATAGCGCGAAAATCCCCATGCCGAGATTTTGATTTTAGCAAGCTCACCATTAACGCAGACTCTGAGAACATGGTCGTATTTTCCGAACCTCCCAGAACCCTGAAAATGTCACGCGTGGTCGTCTCTACTCTCATCAAAACAGCCAATGCAGCGGCCGGCAACATGTCAGCTTTAACGCTTATAGTACACTAAGTGACGGTGGTGCGCCTTTTGGTCGGTCTCAAGCTGTTAAAACGGCCCGGGGTTCTGTTCGTAACGTGGCTGATCCGACCTAGCCACAAAATACCGCCACAAAGAGATATATTGACAGAGGCGACGGGCTGAATGTTCCCAGGGCCGGCAATAACATGACCTATGTCCTAGACATGAGTTTCCACAAGATCGTGTCTCTGGCAGACCCATCCAAGCCTCAGTATGCGGAGACAAAAGATCACGTAAATATCCGCGAGGTCTCAGCTACGAAAGATTACATAATATCTGCATGGTTAAAAGCAACATTTGCCTTATTCGAGGCTCACCGCCAACTATGCCGAATAAAGTTCAGCAAGTTCTGAGATCAGCGGAAAAACCCAGCATTTAATGCATTTAACCTTGCAAGAAACGAATGGATTGCTGCCTTTGGAAAAAAATGCTTGGACATCATTACCTTTCCCAGTTCCGATATGGGTATTCAGCCTGAAGGACCAACTCGACCTCCGAACCCGTGCCACAATATTTTGGTTGGAAAGATCACCAGCTGTGGAAAGACAAACATGTCGTTGTGGAACACTCTGGCTTTATACGAAAACCACTTTGTCACTACATTCATTAAAATCAACCCTATGCGATCTAGGGCCTGCTTTCGTGTATCACATATTTATGAAGTGTTTGCAGGGATTTTCTCGGGTTTTCACACTGGCAGCTCTGTTCATTAGACAAATTTATTTTTTTAATCCAGTGCGATTTTAATTCTCAGAGACATATTTGTATACGAACCTAGTTATTATACTAATAATCTGGTACAGTTTATTTTTATGAAAGAATTTAATCTGTAAACCAGTGCACGTGTAGGTCGATGAGTAGCAGAAAATGATGAGTCAGCTTCAAAGCCTCATCGTGCGCACCTTGCGCCGCCAGAGAGGTTGTCCCTCAGGTTGGGGGCTGGCATTTTAAGGTGCCCAACTTGAGGTACCCACCACCCGGGTGCTGAAGCAAATTAAACCTTTCATATGTAATCAAACTGATGTACAGTGTTGTCCACTGGAATCATTTGATTAAAATTTACTTGTTGGACTGTTCGAGTATTCCTCATTCTCTGTTGCTAAATAAGCAATTTTATGCAGAAACATGATAACATTCAACTTTATTTTGATCTCCAAGTTATCTAAAACAAACTCAGGATTTTATGTATAGTTTGAAAAAGTCAGTGCATTAATAAGATGCATTCAAATATATACAGTACTTTATTAAATAATGCAAATAAATAAAAATTTGCGGGTATAGTAAACAACAGAAAGGTAACACATTTAATAATATTAGTGAAGTTCAGGAGCCAAAAGTCACCACTCTGATGTAAAACCTAATCGTACTCAATTAAGAATTAAAATGTTTACAAAATAGCTTTTGTTCACGCCATCTTTATCATATATTCCAATCTTTTGGATGGTGGGGTGGCTTACAATGCACATGACAGAATAATAGGGTATGGGGATACCGTAGCCTCAGGTAGACTTCTATTTTAATTTCGATCGTTTGTACCGTAGCCTCAAGATTGATAGATTTATTATAAGGTCAATAGGAATGAAACAGATGGGATGACGTCACGGTACTGGTAACAATGTTGCAAGTGGCTGACCTGAATACGCGCGGCTACCTAGGTAGGAACAAATACAATAGAGACAGAGACATAGAAACATGGTTAGAGACAGAGACATATACAACACAACCATAGACTGATGAACATCAATCTATCACATTTAAAATTATACAACGACGAAAAATATTTTTTAGGTAAGAAAGAAGAGATGGAGTGGAGTGGCCCTGAAAAGGGCCTTTGAATTTCTTCTTCTTCTTTGTCTTCTAAGTTCTTCTTTTCCTCCACCAACTTCTTATCTTCTGTCCTACACTCTTTTTTTTTCTTGTCATTCTTTTCCTCCTCCTGTTTTTCCTTCTCCTCCTCCTCTTCCTGTTTCTTCCTTTTTTCATTCTCCTCTTCTTTTTCAATTTTTTCATTCCATTCTCTCATCCTCTGTTTGTCTTCTATATCTTCCTTTTCTATTCTAATCATCTCATTTAAGATATCATTCCCTTTCTTCAAATTGTTGATTTCCACAGCCAGTCTGTGCGCGCTATAGGACCTAAACTGCATTGCCACCAGCATTTCCTCCACCATGCCTAGTGTATCTACTACCTCCTGCAATCTCAGCATCCTGTCTATGTTACTAGCCATTTTATATTCTGTGTAGAATGGCACGAATGAACTTGAACTTGAACTTGAGGGATTATAGTCGTTTATGCACTATGTGCTTTACGACTGGGGGTCCAGGGCTGGACCAGAGGCCCCAATTGGGGCACTCCAGGCCCAAGGCTGGGCATAACCTCTAAAGAGGGGCACTCGGCCATGGCTGGATGCCGCCCTCGGTTGGGCGACACTGCTCCCCTAAAGAGGCACTTAGCCCCGAGCTGGGCTTTTACCTTAGCTTGTCCGATAGACCTCTGACCTTTGATATTCAGTCTACATCCAAACGGCAAACAGCTGGCGAAGAAAGGAGGAAACGGAACCCGGAAAGAAACGCGCAAAAACACCACAGAAGAGCCCCAGGGACAGCCACACAGGGCACACCAGGACCTGCAACCACACGCCCCGACCTAACGGCAAGGTCGGGTTTAATGTCACATCTAGTCCAGTTATGCTAATGGACTTCCTTATACCAATGTTGTGTGAGCCACTCATTCAATTGGTAAAGCACTCATTGAGTTTTAATTTTTGTTGTATTGGGTATTTATTGTTGAATATGAATTTTGCGTACATAGTGTACTTATCCGTTTTCCGAAAATTTGTACCAATCCGGGGAAGGTTTGCTATGGCACGAATGACGAACGTTGCAATTTATATGTCTCAAGCACGGACGTGAAGGAAAACATCCCTTACACTCACTTCACATATTATACACTATCAACACAGGCGGGAAGAGAAGAAAAAACACACCATATCTACTATCCACACAAGCGTTCGCGAACGCATAAAACACACACTCTACTATCCACACAAACGTACGCAAACGCCTACAAACACACACTCTACTATCCACACAGACGGGAAGAGAAGAAAAAAACACACCCATATCTACCATGCACACAAACGTACGCGAACGCACACAAACACTTATTATACTATCCACACAGACGGGAAGAGAAGAAAAAAACACACTCTACTATCCACACAGACGTACGCGAACGCATATAAACACACACTATCTACACAATCGTACGCGAACGAACACAAACACACATTCTACTATCGACACAAACGTACGCGAAGGCATAAAACACACACTTCTACTATCCACACAAACGTACGCGAATGCATTCAAACACACACACAGACACACACACACACATCAGTAAAGGAGTGAGTGTTTATAGTCACACTACTCTACATTCACACAAATTGGCAACTTGAATTGTGTCTGTTTTCTGGAGATCTGGTTAGCCCTGAGAAGGGCTGTTTTTCTTGGAACTCCAGTTGCACCTGGTTAATGGTGACATCTCCCAGGCCGGGCACCACGCACGCATCGTCGGCTCCAGTCCTGTTCCCAATTGATGCGTGTGACTGGTAACGCAGAGGGTGGTTTGCTGGCTTCATTCTCCCAGTCTTCACTTTGAGGGATAGTGAAGACTTGTTCCTCTGTTTTCTACACCATACCCGTGGATAAGGTCTCCTTATCTCCTCCTCCCAATTTTCAATTTGGGGGACCACAGGTCTTTGTACTGGTGGTAGAGGCTGTGGTGCTGGTACTGGTTGTCGTGCTGGTACTGGTTGTGGATGCGTCTTCAACTCAGGCTTGACCTCACACATAGGTCTCAGTATGCGGTGAGGCAGGATCCCTCTCTTCTTTTCCACTTCTTTCTTCTATTTTTCCTCTTCCTCCTCTTCAAGTCTGGCACTTTACGCTATGACCTTCATAGCCAACTCATCTAATATGCGCCTGGCATATTCCAGGTGCAATTTGAGCTCCATTAACTTTGCTATTCTCTTACTCATGTCAACGTTGGGTTGCCAGACTGACGATCGCTCCGCTTTATATCCCTGGAGCACAGACGTGAAGGAAAAGATCCCCTAACACCAAAACTTACCATACCACTAATACAATTACATGGATCGCGCGGACATAAAAGAAACACTCACGTTGACTTTTTTTTGACCTACAAACACAGACACACTATCTGACAAGACAGAGAAACGGAGCGTGGATTTTTACTAACAAAAGAAACGAAGTGCTTATAAACACACTTCTATTTTTTAACATAACCGCACACATTTGTTTGGCAATTGAATTAGTATGTCTTTTCTAGAGTGTTGGGGTAGCCCTAAAAAGGGCTGTTTTTGTTAACGGGGAGTGATGGCCAATCTTTAATCGTCTAAGATTGTGTCCCCATCTGGCGGCAGGCTTTCCTACAGGATACGGTCATCTTCTGCGGAAAGAAAAGGAGAACTCTTTCGTGTTTACTCGGCAGTCGACAAAACTTCTCTCTGGATCCTGCTGTTGTTCCTGCTGCTGTTGTTGCTGTTCTCTCTGCTGCTTCTGAAGTCTGTACTTCTCCGCCCATTCCTCTTGTTCTTTCATGATTTCTTCTCTGAAGAGTTCTTCTATCAGGTCTTCGGTCACTTTTAACATCCTGACATTCTCTATCTCTTCAGGCTTTGGTATCAGGTTTTGCCTGACACGATGTAAATTCACGTAAGCTGCGATCAGCATGGCTAGTCTTGAAGGCATGTTCATAGGTGGACGAGTCAACCATGGATGGCCAGACTTTCTTACTTACTTAATTAAATTAAAGTGGCTTGCGCCCATGCGGGCATGCGCCACTAGTTTATGTCCGCATAGCGGACTATTTAATTGTTCCTGGGGGAAGGAATGAGAGCCTCATCCCCCAGGCTTTTATGCCCTCAAAGTGAGCTACTTAATTAGACTAATGGTGTTACATAGGTCATGGGATTAATGCGCGCACCACACGCTGTTTAATTTGGAGGTGGTGAGGAGAAAAGGAGGTCAGGTTGGTGCCGGTCCACAGGTCGAAGCTCCGTTTTGGCCTAAATACTTGCTTGCTCAATTTGAATGGTAACCTCTATGCTGTTTTTATGTATAAGTTGGGTTAGAGAGGTATGCTTTTGATGACAGCTGTTTCCTATATTTGCCACCTTGTGTGGCTGGCCCTGATGATCCTGGATGTTAGACCACCTTATACGTTGTTAATTGTATGGGTCCTTATTTTTCCCTAGTGTTAGGTGTTCATTTGCCGATTATGCGGCTGGCCCTGATGGTCCTAGTTGTTAGGTCCACCTTATAAGAGGTAGTTTGGGGTCCTAGTTTCCTCTACGTATATTGTTATTGCCACCTTGTGCGACGGGGCCTGATGGTCTTGGGCTTTTCACCACCTTATAGTTGGCTAATTTGGGTCTTATTGGAGATGTTGTTTATATGGTTTCTTTGAGCTGTCATCGTCAGTAGGGTGAAGTTGGTAAGAATATTGGTGTCACGGTAGGATTAGAGCATGTTAGATTAGGCATTCCAGGGTGTTTAAGGATTCTGTGGTGTTATCAGGAATGGATGTACAGTATGAGAAAAAGTAGAGAATTAGAAAATTAGAAATAGAGACAGAAGAATTTTTTTTTTTTTATTTTTTTTTTTTATTTTTTTTTTTTAAAGGAGTTTGATATTGGTGGTGGTTTAGTTAAGTCTACGGCATTTAGTTTTTAATTAATCTCATTTATGCGTGGCGTTGTTTTTGGAGAGGGCGAAGAGCCTTTGGCGAATTGTTCGTGTCCTTGACATCCAAAGACGTCTTTCCATCGTTTTATGCCATTTGCATTATAAGTTTGGTTATTGATTTATTATTTTAGGTTGTTGTACCATGAGATTTGAGATGAGGTAGGGTCTCCAGCCCGCGCTTAGGCTGGTACATACCCCTATGTGGGTCGTAAACCGAAGCCCCCACGCTATCTCGCACCCCCTAGTTCAGTTAGATGGTGTATCGGCTCTTATTGATTATAGTTTTTAATTAGTTCTTTATGTCTGGCAGCGTATGTAGATTTATTGTGTATCTAGTTTTTAGGTTTTTAGGTTTTTTCATGAAGTTTGAGATGAGGTAGGGGTTCCAGCCCGCGCTTTGGCTGGTACATACCCCTATGTGGGCCGTAAACCGAAGCACCCACCCCATCTCGCACCCCCTGGTTTGATTATCAGTTTTTTCCATTTATTTTTGAAACTACTTGTATTTTTATATTTTATTAGTGAGTACCGCTTCATGTATAAAGTTAATGATGTTTTCATAGGAGGTGTTGATGTTTGGGTTATTTTTTAGGAAGTCAGGGAACACCCCCGGTGATCCAATTTTTTTCTGTTTGTTTATGAATTTAGTTCTTTCTTCCTTATATTTGTGGCAGATGTTCAGTACGTGGTTTAGATCTTCAGGAACTTGGCAGTGGTAGCAGTTAATGTTGGACGGTTGGGGACTTATGTGTCGACCGAAACTGCTTGCTAATTTCGTTTTGCCCGTTATTATTCTGTTTATTATTGTTTGATCTGGGCTGTTTACTTTTGGGGTTTGTACATTTCGGCCAACCATATTTTGAATGGTATAAAATTTGCGTCCTTTAGTGCTATTAGTCCACTGTTCCTGCCATTTGTTGTTGATATAGGTCTTAATAATGCCTTGTATTTCGCTGACATTATAGCTTATGTTTATGAGTTTTAGGTCACTTAATTTATGTTTTGCTATCTTGTCAGCCATTTCATTTCCTATAATTCCTATGTGAGATGGGATCCACATGAGTTCCACATGTTGTTGTTTGTGGTTTAGCTCTTTTAGTAAAAAGTTTGTTCTTTTTAGGAAGTTATCTCTTGATTTGGAGTTATTCGATTGTATGGCTGTTGTTACGCTGAGAGAGTCACTGATGATTATTGACTTTTTAATTTTGTTGTCTTTGATCCATTTTAATGCTTCCATTATTGCCCAGAATTCTGCCGTAAAAATTGAGCAGTGGTCAGGTAATCGGGTTCCCAATTGGATATTGTGTTCTGGGATAACCACTGCCGCTGCCGTTCTGGGTGGTTCAGTTGTTTTGGAGCCATCTGTGTAGATTTTTACGAAACCGGAGTAGGATGTGAGAATCTCAATTGTTATATTTGCTTTTAGCATATGCTCTTCTTCAAGTTTGTTTCCAAATTTTGTTGCTTGTGTGTTAATTGATGGTTTTGAGGATATCCATGGGGCTTGGTCAGGGAACTCAGTGGGTTCCGCCTGAAAAATTTTTATCGGGAGTAGTCCCGTCCGTTGGTGGATCAGTTTTCCTCCTGGTGTATGAGAAACTAGTTTTCTGCTGAAGGCTTGATTGCATTTTAGTATGGTTTTCCTAGTCGGGTGTGTTTCTAGGTGAGTTGTTAACCTAGTGGCGTATCTTAGCAATAGTTCATGTCTTCTTAGTTGAAGTGGGAGTTCCCCTGTAAGTACTTGTAGTTCAGCTAATGATGTGGACGGGAGAGTGCCTGTGCAGATAATCAACGCTTTACGTTGGATCGTGTCCAGGTTTTTGAGATGTTTAGGTTTTGCCGAGTTGTAAATCTGACATCCATAGTCCAGTTTCTATCTTATCAGTGCCTTATATATGGTAAGTAATGTTTCCTGGTTGGACCCCCAGGTCGTTCCTTTAAGGTTTCGCATTAGGTTTAGGTCTTTACTACAGCTGTTTATTACATTGTTGATGTGTTGATCCCAATTTAGGTGTTCGTCGTAATACATACCTAGGAATCTCGCTACTTTAACAAATTTGATATTTGTATTCTGTATAAATAATTTGGCGTAAGGTATTTTGGTTCTTAATTTTGGAGTGAATAGGACAGCTATCGTTTTTTCGTGGGAAATTTTGAAGCCCCATTGATCAGCCCATCTCCCTATATTATCTAAGCTGTGTTGAATGTCATTAATTACTTGTTAACTAGCGGGCTTTCCTGCTCTCCAGATTCCGCTGTCATCTGCGAATTGTGAAATTTCGACTTTTTTGGAAGTTAGTTTGGAGTCTAAGTCGTTTATCATGAGGTTGAAGAGTGTGGGACTGATCACGCTCCCTCGAGGTGTGCCATTGTCTAAGGTGTGCGTTTCAGAGCAAGTGTCCCCCACTCTTGTGATAATTTTGCGATGTCAAAAAGTTTTCTATAAAGTTGAACATACGTCCTGTTATTCCAAAGTGGTTTAATTTCGCTATTAGGCCTTTTTTCCATACAAGGTCAAATGCCTTTTCCAGGTCAAGGAAGACAGCTATAAGGTGTCTGTTTGATTTTCTTTTGGTGTTGAATGCCAGTTTGATTGCAGCTTCTAAGCGGATGAGTTGGTCTGTGGTTGATCTCTTATTTCTAAATCCACATTGGTTTTCTGAGAGTAAGTTATTGCTTTCCAGATGGTTTTTAAGCCAGTTAGTAATGACTGTTTCCATGATTTTACATATGTTGTTGTGAGGGAGACAGGTCTGTAGGAGTTGATGTTGTTAGGGTCTTTCCCAGGTTTAGGGATCGGAATTATTATGGCGTGTTTCCATTTATCAGGTAGCATGCCTTCACACCAGATCTTATTTAATAGCCTTAGGATGGTTACTGTTATGTTGCCAGGGATGTTTTTATATATTATGTATCCTATCTGATCTTCTCCTGGTGATGTATCTTTTTTGGATCCTAATGCTATTTCCCATTCCTGGAGAGTGATTTCACTATTTAGGTTGGATGTTTTTCCTCCGTGGTCCTGGAATAGGTGTTTTAGTTTTTTTTCTACTTTTGTGCGGTGTAGTTGGAAATTATTGGTGTGGTTTTTGTCACTGCTCATTTCAGAGAAATGACTGGCTATTTTATTTGCTTTATCCTTATTCGTGTTGGCTCCTGAAATTTTGAGCGTATTGCTTACTGTTTTACCCCTAATTTCTTTTATTTTGTCCCACACCTGTTTAGAGTTTGATTTAATGTTCAGTTTTGAACAGAATTGCTGCCATGATTTTTCTTTTGCCTTTTTGATTATTTGTTTGAGGGTTTTTTCTTTTCTTTGTAGTGAGTAAAGTCTATCGAGTTTCCTGTATGTTTAAACTTATTGAGTGCTTTTTGTTTTTCTTTGTGAGCAGTTTTGCACTCACCATTCCACCAAAGTACCGATTGTCTGATTTGTGTCCCACTGGTCTTTGGTATACTACTAATTGCTGCATCATGCTATGTGTTAATTATATTTTCGTAGTATATGTTCGTATCCCTGTTTTCTATATTATCGGTGTTGATTTCCGAGAGTGTTTTACGGAATGTGTCCCAGTCTGCTTTGTCATATCTCCATCTGAGAGATTTGGAGTTGTGACTAAACTGCACCGTCATCTGTAGGGTGATGATGATCGGAAAGTGGTCGCTGCCTAATGAGTTGCTTTGGTCCACTCTCCAATCAGTCATCTGTGCTAGGTTAGGCGAGCATATGGTGAGGTCGATGGCAGAGAGAGAGTGCCATCTGCTGGGTCTATTCTAGTGTTGGACACATCATTTAGGATGGTCGGGTTGGTCTCGGCAGCCCATGCCTCAACCAACCTACCCCTTCTGTCTCTCCTGCCACTCCCCCACAGCTCGTTATGTGCGTTAAAATCGCCACAGACGATGATGCCGTCTTCCTTACGATGTTGGGAGATTTGCGTATAGTTCTTTAGGTTAGGTGGATTGTTATTTCCTCCCGGGTCATATATATTAAAGATTTGGATGGTATTGGGTCCCGTGTTTACGACTAAGGATTGAATTTCTACGATTTCGTTAATACCTGGTGTAGATGTTATGGTAATTGGGGTGGTGTTAGGTAAGTTTTCCATTACAAAGATTGCTAGTCCACCGCCCCTTTTCCCGTGAGCGCGATTTTAGAAAAAGCCTGGTGAGTATCCTGGGATCGTGGGCATGTGTTTAGTTTTTTTCAGTGAGCAGAGTTTCCTCAATGCAGATGATATCAGGCTTTGGAATTTTCTCTTTGATTTTATTTTTCAATTCATGGATGTTGCTATGTATTCCTCTACAATTCCATTGCCATATTATTAAATTCGTATTAGTTGTCTTATTCATGGTTTTAGGTGGTCATTTATATTTTATTCCTAGCAGTTGATGGGATTGATTTATGTTCTTTGTTGAGTTAGTGTGTTTATTATTATTTGACGAATTTTTTCCGGTAGTAAGTAGCTCTATAGCTTGTGGGTTTATGATGGTGTGGTTAATGATTTCCCATACAATGGTGTGGTTAATGATTTCCCATACAAGTTCTTGAACTAGTTTGGTAATTGTGGGGTTTGTTGTTACGTTGTTAGCTGGGGGGGTGGGGTAGATTTCTTCTTTTTTACCTATAGTGCTTTTCGGTTTTTCGTTATCTTTGGTTTTATCTATTTTGGTAGGTATTTGATTGTTTCCTACCTTGTGTGTGTTTTCTGTATGTTTTTGTTTGGTTTTGGAATTTTGAGTTTTGTGTTTGGTGGCTGGTTCATGATATTTGTTTGGGATTGTTATATTTGCTGGTTTTTCTATTTTTTGTTTTCCTGAAAGATTAGTTATTATGGCTGATTTATTGATTAGTTTCTTTGCTTCAAAATATGAGTTGCTTGGTATTCATTAGTTCAATTATTGTTTGTTCTTTTTGGGCATATGGGCAGTCAGGTGATTTTGGATGGTGTGTTCCTAGGCAGTTTGCGCATTTGGGGTTAATTTTTAAGCATGGTGCCTTATGTTATCCTCCGCAATGTCCACATATTTGTTTGTATCGACATTTCAGTGAGTAGTGACCCCAATGCTGGCATTTGCTGCAGAACCGGGGTTTATTTATTTAAGGTTCTAGGCGATGATGTATACCATAGGGTCCCAATCTGATCAGGTTTGGTATGGGGTTTGTAGTTTCTATTACTGCTGTGTTGGTTTCCTGCCCTTTGTAGTTTCTTAGCCTGTAAGCCTTAATTGCGTCTGTCCCATTCTCTTTAAGTTTTTTGATGAGGGTTTTATTGTCCATCCCTTTATTGGGCCCTTTAAGTTTTAGCAGTTTTTTGAAGGGCGTAGTTCTTGGTGAGATGGGTTCATATGCCTTGATTTCTGTTTTATTTTGATAGTTTAGGTTGGGCACTGTTTCATTAGGAGTTTTGGGGTTTGCAACTTGCTGTTTGCGTGTGACTTTTTGTGGCGCTCTACTTTAACCTTGATATGTCCAATTGTGTCAATTTCAAAGTATTTGGCCACTTGGTTTAGAGTACTACAGTGTACTATTAAGTAGTTAGATAATGGTCTAATTAGGGTAAATTGGCCAGAATGTGCCCTTTGAAGAGCTCCTGCGATGCTTTTGCCACTTAGATTGAATAATTGTGTTGATGTGCTTTTAATGAACAGGGTGTGTTCAATTGAGTGATAGTGAGGCCTATTTTTATTTTGGTGTTCATGATTGGTCGAGTTATTTTGGTTGGCTGAGTTATTTTGGTTGTTCGTTTGTTTTCTTGTCTCTTGGGGTTGTGGGATTTGTGGCTTGGTTATGGTTTTATATATCTGTTCGTTGGATTTGTCTTGGATTTTTGAATGAATTTCTTTGTGTGTAGTAGTCACTGTATGTATGTCTTTATTGGGTGTTTTTGTTTTCATAGGTTGCTTCCCTTTACCTTCACATGTGATTTGTACTGGAGATAAGTCTACTATGGGGTTCCTGTCTTCGTTATTTGTATCGATTTGATCAGGGATTGAGAGGATTGAGAGGAGGTCTTCAATTGTTAATTCCTTGGAGGGCCCTGGGGTCTGGCTGCAGTGATATTTGACTTTTTGTGCTTCCTTAGCATTTTTGTTTTTCGGGTGGTTGTTAGTCGGTTGAGTCAGAGTTGGAGTTGTATCATCGGATAGATTTGGATTAATCTGTTGTTTAACTTCAAAGCCGGCCTGGTTTTTGGTGGGGGTTGTGCCAATAGTTTATATTGATTGGTTTGTTGTGGTGTCATGGTGAAGGTATCGTAATTTGGTGTACTGATACTCTTCGGTGTGGGTTTTTTTTTTTGGGGGGGGGCGGGTTAATACAAGAGCGTTTGCATACGTCATTGAGAGTGTAGGGAGTGTTGCGTCTAGGTTCACAATTTCTGTAGGATTATATAAATCTTTAAATGCCACAGGAGAATTTTGACTAAGGTCTTGGCTTGCAATGTGAATCATTGTGGCTAGGGAGCAAGTTGCGTAGTTTAGTGCTTTCTCATTTAGTGTTTTGCATGCAGTGCTGTCGTGAATAAAATGTCCTATCATTATTGGCGAGCAAGTTGTTTCCACATTTGGGCTATTGTTAATAAAATCTCCCCTCATTACTGGGGAGCTAGATGATACCACATGTGGGCTTGTGGTGGGTGTGGGGAGCAGCCATTTTTTAAAGTTTGTTTTGTTTCCTAGCTTTATTTGATCTGGCGATAAACTCCATTATGTTTAAGTTTCTACTTTGTGACATTATTAGGGTAGCCTAACTTTTGTTACTACTTTCTTGAATTTAGTTTTGAATGTTGTTGGCTGAGTGAGTTATTAGTTAGAAAAGAGTAATAATCTCAAATGACAGAAAATCTACGTAGAGGTTTTCAAGTGCACGAAAACTTACTAGGATTCTGTCCAGGTGTTTCCTAGTGTGATTCCTAGTACCTGTTTTAATAAGACTTTTTTTTTAGTAGAAGTTATGAGATAGTAGAGAATTAGCATAAATTGATTTTCCTATAATTGAGAGTCTTACAGATTACTAGTGCTTGTTAATCCGCAAGGACTCAGTCCAGGTATAAACTAGTACGAGTCCTAGTACCTGTTTAAGAAAAATTGGCGCCAACAATGGAGTAGTGTTAGTATAAGAACAAAGGAATAGTGAATGTTACAAACGTGGAGAATGTAGCGAATGTAGTTGTTATTGGTAAGATTTAGTGAGGGAGGGTATTTAGGAAAGATTATAAAAGTTCAGTTTAAAACAGCACAGAGAGTATAAATGTTCTAAAATAATTTCCTACCACTTTCTGTTGAACCTGCGGGTAGATTCTTTTGTTAAGCGGTGGTTCCTTTGCTATGCTGCTGGGCGGGCTGCTTGTTAATCCTTTGTCCTTGGTGTTTCCTTTGTCCCTGGCTCCTGTTTGATTCTGTCTGGAAGGCTGGACTATGGGCGGATTCGATGTCTATACAACTTGTGGCAAGGGTGCGATACAAAACAACAGAACGGCCGATGTGTGTCGGCAGGCGTCCTCAATGCCAATGACCATGGCCCGACTTACTTACTTACTTACTTACTTAATTAATTAAATTAAAGTGGCTTGCGCCCATGCGGACATGCGCCACTAGTTTATGTCCGCATAGCGGAATATTCAATTGTTCCTGGGGCAAGGAATGAGAACCTCATCCCCCTGTGGCCAAACTGGACACTGCCTCGCATTATATGGTTCAAACGCGGACGCGATAGAAAACATCCCTACTGGGTTTTTGTTGAGTCGGATATGATAGCTAATGTCATTGTTAGGGATGGAGAGAATTCAAAGAGCATATATTCACAGTGTTGTTTGAAAAACAAACTACAGACACATTTTTTTTTTTCAAAACAAAACATTTTTTTTATTCAACAAACAACTAAAAACTAACAATTAACAATAATATCAAACAAACTTTTTTTGACAAGGTTGACAACATTGTGAAGTCAATTAGATTTCCACTGATGAAAGTCATGAGCCATTGATGTACACTACGTCTCCTAGCTAAAGACAAAAGATAGCTATAATGGTCACAAAACCATCGATCTACTTTCTCAGCGTTTCTAGAAGAGTTACGATCAAAATAAGTCACTAATTGTTCTAAAAGATATCCAAGACTGCGTTGATGAAGAAAATACACAAAATATTGTCCACACACCATGGAATCTGTGCCTTTTAATTTCACATTATTGAATCGTGTCATCTGGGCATTTCTCCTCATAAAGTCGATGATGTCGTCTTCCAAAGGGGGTAATCCATACGAATCAAGATACTCCACACAATCCTCTTTAGGGAAGTAGACGGCTACCCAGTAGGTTCCTGGGAGATCACTGTCGTCCGTGTTGATAACATAAGCTTGATGGTCTTGAGGTTTGCGATGAGGTAGTTCATCTTTAGCACACACGACAGGATTCTCAGAAGCAGTGTACGAACTGTTGTTCAAAAGGTAATAAAGTTCCCAGGTATCCATTTTTTGTTTTTTCACAGGTAATGATAAGTCATCAATTCAATTCTGACTTTGTCTGAAAATCTCTGTCAGGTAACCGTTTTTCTTTTTGTTGCTTCGTCTCCGTACTCTGGACTAAGAGAGCTTCGATGCGATAGATCTCTAGAGTAGTCAGTGGAGGGCAGGAATGATCACGCAAGCCTTTATACGATTCATGCAACACTGCTTCTTCCGAGTTGAGTCTCCAAGCATCGTCCAGATACTCGTCCAATTTTTCTTCTTGACTCATCATCAGACATTTATCGTGTTGAATTTGACTGGGATGATCTTTCGACATCCATAGCAATCTTTCTTGGTCAGTTCCGTAATTTTATCCACCGGTGTTTGGCAAAACAGGACACTAAATGTTGTTCTTGTTCTGGCCATCTGGACGTGACCACTATGTCCTCTTTGTCTTTGACTTGGGTTTCTGCTTTCACGGTATCCTCCCATTCCATTTCCAAAGATTCTCCACTGTTCAGAGAGGGATAAGAGTCTTCCATAGTTTCTAATATTTTAGAATGACTTCTTTGAAGCTGTTGATTTCTTTGGTATTATTGAATTCGGCATACAAGATGACGTTCACCGTCTCGGCGAGAGCTTCTGCAAACTGAAGTTCCACATGCAGTTGACCGGATTTTATAGGGTGGAAACGTCCCTCGTCGCTGCCTTGCTCTGGAGTGAAATCAAAGGCCCACAAAGTGTAACCTCCTACATAATCTTCGTACGAAATGCCGTGACTGGTGTTGGTCCTAGAGATAACACTTCTACGCGGCGTACGTAAAGTCTGGCTTCTTGGATAATGGAATTGTACTCGTTGGCATGAGCCATGAAATGGAAAGCGACACTGCTGCGATTCAGTCTCAGGCGGATATCCACTCCGTTGAGCAAATCCTTGTCTTGCAACTATATGTCCATATGCAAACGATCCATCAGTTCTAAACTACGGCCTTCAGAATTTTCTTTAGACGGTCGTTAAAGCCCACATTGTGAGGATTGTCATCTGCTGTCAGGGCTGTGTCGTTAAACTTGTTCTCACCTGTGATGTCTGGTTTCCAAACCACGCAAGCATCCAGATGAGTGTTCTTGGCCTCTTTTCCGTACAACAAGAGATTTTCCAGGTACGCTTGGTAAGGGTAAGTATCCATGCTACTGCTGACCGGTTTGTTATTCAAGTACAAATCCATTTCGCTGAACAAGGAATGCATGAAATTGTTGACGGGAGCTACTCTGGCATCGGCTGGTGTTGTCCGTTTTGATCACTTTCAGTAACTGCTATTCAGATCTATGTAATTTTCGGGTTGTCCTTTGATTTCAAACTCGATGGGAGCTGAATCCGTCAAAGAGGAGACGGGATGAAATTCTACCCATTGGGATTCTTGCATTGTCGTCATGGTGGGTGGCATGTCAAACAAATCCAGTTCCGACTTGGAACAGACGAAAGACTCTCGGTGCATCATTTTTCTTTCTTTCTCTCTCTGTGTGATTTAATAATCAAAAACGTCTAACTCTCGGACGGTTCTTCTTTTCTTACTCTTTCTAGCTCTGGGAGTGTGAAGTCCTCTGAAGGGACGTTTTCGTCGTCTCTTTATGCCTTGTCCTTGCTGTGGCGTCAGGGAAGTCGGAATACTTGACTCGGCAGCGTCCGGGGTATTTATAGGAGTTTCTCGTAAGCCCAAAATGTCTTTGCCCGTTTGAGGCAAGCTATTTTTGCCTGCTGTCAAGAAAGCTTCTTTGGGATTTTGTTTGTCAATGATGACATTTTGGAGAAATTCTTTGCCTTCTGTCAACGCGGCATCTTTCAAGGCGCGCAATGCTTGTATCACCATCATTTTTAAAACGGGAGCCACCGAACGAAAGGCCGATTTCAGTATATCTCCTAAACCATGTCCTCGCTGTCGAGCGACTCCTTGGTACAGAGGATTCATGACTTACAAGAGGTTAGAGTAATCGTTTTCGAAAATGGAGTTTCACTGTGACTTTTCCTTTGGTGAATGTAATATTTTGTCCCAGATCTCCTTTTCTTAGTAATGTTGACAGTGTGGAAATACGACTTACTGACGGGCAAATAGTGAGGATGTACAAATTCGCGGTGAACGTGATAGGTATTTCCACCTTCCTCGTCAGCGTTTGTGGCACAATCCACTTTGAAAGGAATGACACACAGTAACGGTACGGAGGTGTGTCCCACCACGTTGTACTCCACCACATCGGAGTACACAAAGATCAAATTCAGTCCTTGGTTCATTTCTACAGGGAATCGAAAATATCTCGTAACATCCAAGTTGCCGGTGACGGCTGGTATTTCGTTTTTAATCTTGACTAACTTGGGGTCTCCACCCAAAATGTCATACAATTCAGGACAAAATGTAATGGCCAATACTTTGTCCTCTGAAAATTTGATCAGTAGGCGACGAGCTATTTAACAGTACTCGAGGGTAACACTTTTTCTGGCTTTCTCCAAGACTTTATCAAACACGGCATTGAACCTGTCAGCAGTCGTGTTCAGCAAATGCTGTCCACTAAAATAATAGCCTGAGGGAATTTTCAACCGATAGGTGGCTCGTTTAGTTTTGGGGTCTTGTGTTTTCATAGAGTCACCTGCAGTGGTGCGTTTATCCAAGTTTTCTTGCACTTGCTCGTCGTGAACTTCCACCGTAAAAGTGTTTTGATTTTCAAGGATGTTTTTAATTTGTGTAGGGTGAATCATTTCTACTAAAGCCACTTCCCAATGGGCTTCGTTATCCAATTGGATGGCCTGAGGTAATTTGGCCGTGTAACAGCACAAAGTGTTGTGGGGAAACACCTCCATGGAACTGTCACTGGGTAACGTTAAGTAAAATTGGTTATTGGTAATTCCAGAGTTCTAGTGTCCGAGGTGTCGCTCAAGGTCAGAGGAGTGCCTAAAAGAGGATTGTTATGGTGACTGTTGGAAGAGGGACTGACGTTGGACGCAAGGCTCCCGAAGTTGTTCCCGTTAGAGGAATATTTCAGGGAAGAATTGGGAAGAAGGTAACCGATGCAACTGCTAAGTAAAATGGTCCACAATTGTTTGTCTCCTTGTTGCAAACTCAAATTGGCAATGGCAGCACCGATGACACAATACACCATACAGATGTGGCAGAAAAAGACTATCTGCGTTTTAGGCACACATTCTCCACACCACACCCAAAAGGGTTGCTTTTGTAGATCTTGCAGAGAAGAACTGGGGGAGGGAGTGATCACTGAAGCGGTTGAGGCTGTGTTGAAGGGCATGGTGGCCACTTCTTCTTGTAGTCGATGATTGCGAAGCTTCGATCCAACAATCAAAAGTCGGCGGATATCCTTTCCAATGTACTTTGACTTCTTTGACGCGACGTTTTCCCACTTTGCGAGTTCTTCGATCGAGAATATTTTTGATCTTGGACACGTCGTCTTCTTTTTGGGTCACACGTTGTAACTTGGGCAAGTAAAACGTTCCTTTTAACACTTCCCCGTTCATGTCTTCCAATTTATAGACGGTAGGATGACGGCCACGCACTCGTTAGTGACACGAAACAATTCAGTGGTCCAGTTGGGTAAGTAACCTTTGTCGAAGGTGCGTTTGGTTTTTCCAATGCGCACCCAATCTCCTACTGCAAACACTCCACCTTTCTTGGGGACAGTCACCGTCGGGGACGTACCAAACAGGCACTCAAAGACGGCCACTTCGCTGTCGGGAGTCACTTCATGGGGGGCACGTCCGATGCTCCGATGGTAAGATTGGTTGTACGCTTGGACTAGGTGCGAAAAGACGCTGATATACTTGAGAGTGTGTTGATGCGTAAAATATTTCCACATGCTTTCTTTCAAGGTGCGTTGAAAACGTTCCACGTTGCTGGCTTTTGGTTTCGGTATTCTTGGTGGTGAAAAAAAATGAATGTTACGTTTCTTTAATTCTTTCTGGAAAGCTTGGTTCAGAATTTCGGTACCTTTGTCGGTTTGCCATCGAAGAGGGTGACGTCCGCTTTGTTTCAACACTAGTCGGAGGGCTCGCACTAACTCTCTGCTCGATTTGGATGTCAATGGCACGACCCAAGCAAATTTAGAAAAGACGTCGATGACACAAAACAAATATTTGTAGCCACGATTGTAGGTGGCCGAATGAGAGACATCGGCTAAATCGGCTTGCCATTGATGATCGATGCCCTCCACTTGGGTGCGACTTCTGGAAAATTTTCGTCGAATGAGATTGTGTAAGGTGTACGTGGCTTGTTCTTGTAAACATCGTTGCACTTGAGGTAAACAGACACTTTTCAGTCAAGTTTTGGCAGCACGATACAATTTCTGAACTCCTCCGTAACCCGCAGGATGGGATGGATCGTAGCAAATGCTGGCTAACACCTTCTCCATTTTTTAAATAAGTTATCCACTCTTCACTGATGATACTCTGGATGGGGCGACGGGGTGGTTTAGAAACGGCTTTACGTGTCCGATGTGCCACGGGAGTAGAAGTCGAAGGTAGTGGTGGTGGTAATGGGATGGATTTGGTCTTCTTTTCTTTTTTCACGTCTGGTTTCTCTTCTTTCTTTATGCCTTCTGTCGAAGGAGGAGTGGACATCATCTTTTTAACCCAAGCTTTAAGTTCTTCTCGTTGTGGTGTAGGGGAAGGGGTCAACAAGGATGCTGCAATCTTACTGGGGATGGGAGCTGCTGACGGTGCTTGAAAGACTTCTCGTACCTCTTCTTCCTCAGACATCCGTGGGGCTGCATCTATCTTGACCACTGGGGGTGGTGGTGGTGGTGGACTTTTCATCAGGGTCTTAAAATTGTTCAGAATTGGTAGAGATGTTTCGTCTAAAGCTTTATGGTGAAAGAGTTGCAGTCGTTGCAACAGTTGACCGTAAGCGATTTTTCCGTTTCTGACAAATCGCTGAGATCCATCAACGATTTCAGTTCGTGTTGTAACTGGGACATCTCGGTCAAATGAGGATTGGGAGGTAAATGCGTGGTTCGTTGTTCTTGTCAACGATAGTATTCCATCCATCGTTTGTAAGGCACTAAAGCCAGTTTTCGTCTTTACATCGGATTTCAAGGATCACGTCTGAGATCTTTTATTCCAGACAATCCTTTTATCTTCTTGGACCTTTTTATCTTCATCGAAGGATTCTTCCCATCGTTTCCAATACTCCTTTCAGCAAGGGTCCTCCTATTGTTCCCAGCAAGGGTCCTAACAGGGGTAAAATTCCTCCGCGTTGCACCAACATCTTTTTCTTTTGACGAATGGGGATTTTCTTTTGCACCATTTGGTGAAGAACGTGTCGATGTTTGGCTAAGCATTCTTTCTGATGTTTAGACAAAGGTATCGTGCCTCTCCTGGTTTTCTGAGGGCTTTTCTTTTTCTTTTCCTGAGGCTGTGACCTGGTCTTGACATTGCTGCTCTTTTTCGTTTTCTTCTGTGTACGTCGGGGAGTGGCTTTTTCTTGGGGACGACTTTGGGAGCATTAGGATCCCATTTTAAGAGGGAACGAATGATGACACCTCGTTGAGAACCGCTACCTCCAGGTTTCAAAATGATTTGCTTTTTGGTTTGAGTGTCAATGCGAGGATCGGCCAGTTGCGTCAAAGCTACTTTGTTTCTGTGAAAAAAGCGTTTGGTTTGATTTGGGATGTGAATGGTGTCTTGCAGTAATTGACGTGCTGTCACCGTAAACCATCGTAAGACTTCTTTGAGACTAGCTTCTAAGACACGAGCACGTATTTGTCGATTTTTTTCGCGACTGATGCCGTACAAGGCAGAAATCAATTTGACGGGAAGATGAGACTGAAGGGACGTCATGTTGACCCTGTGTGAGACAGGCCCCCAAGTGACCAAGGATTTTATAGACTTTTTTGGTTGTTGTTAAGTCGACGACGGGGACGTGTACACGACAGGTCCTCAGTCTTGACACCAGTGATGAAACAGATGGGTACCAAATCGCAAATAATCGGGGGTGGTGGGTTTAAAATCCACGAGTAAATAGGCATGTGGAGTTTAAGTGGCATCGTCGTACGCATGAGTCAGCCAAGGCGTTCCTAACTCTTTGGCTAAGACTTGCACATGCGATTTATCTCTAGGGATTTAAAACAACACCACGTAATGAGCATTGAGACTGATGGTGCGATGGGCTTTACTTTGTTGAAACAAATTTTGGGTGATGTAAATAAAACTGACATTACGATGACGCCCTATGCGCGTAAACCAGTTTAATTTCTTCTTCGTCTTCTCATAACATGTTGTAGAAGATGACCAGATGGGTTTGACTGGGGTCAGACACGATCCCGTCGTCTTCGCCAGGAATGCCTTCCACAAAGACGATGGAATCGCCTTGACTTTCTCGCAGGAGGTTGTACGCCGATTGCCACTCTTTGTAACACCACACGATTCGTTGAGGTGGACAATCGATCAAATGATGTTTATGTTCGATGAAACGTTTGACAAATTCGGTTTTGCCTGACCCGCTAGGTCCGGCAATGAGCATGTTAAAGGGATTCAAGGCCTCCCAACTGACACGATCTACGTGTTCGTCGATGACTATGAAAGCGGAGGAAGAAGGAGCAGAGACAGTAGAGGTAGCCATAGTAGTGTAGGGAATGTCACTTTTGACACGAACACAGACAAGACAAGACTTTTTAAACTTGTTTCAGGACACCTTTATTGCCATCTTTAAAAGTGAACAACACGAAAGACAAAAATACATAAAAGCCATATGGTTAAGTTCATGAATGAAAGACTCTTCAAAACGATCATAGTGGAATATAAACAAGTCTCTGTACAACATGTTTGGTGATCAAGGTGTGGTGTCCTAGGGACAGTGTGTAATGTTCTTAGAGTCTCTACGCTGGGCAAAGTCACACAGGGGTCCTCCCGGAATGGCCTTTCGGGGATGTCAATGACGGTCCTGTCCTGTCCTGATGGGAGAGGTTCTTCTTCTTCTTCGTCTGGCACTGTTACTAACACAGGTTTAAAATTTACTTTTTTCACTGAACGTTTTAATTTTTTAGGATGACAAATCTTGTGCATAGTGTGCCACTTCTTTTGTCCAAGCCTGGAAACCCCAACTTTTCCAGTCACGTACATCTGTCCAGTGAGGGAGTAAGTCACTAGCTACATATACATCATCGTACACATCTTCAGTACCTAAAAGTTCACGAATCTTATTTTCCCGTAGAGGTCGAGAAGTATCGAGATGAAAGCGCAAGGCCTTTAAAAGAATGAGTCTCTCGTGGACATTTAAAGGGACCACTTTTATGTTTTGGGTGGTATGTGCTGTTCGTAAAGAGTCCACAAAGAATCGGCTGGTAAACGAAATCCCAGAAAGCAAGTCACTAAGACACACATTACACGTCGACCCCAATTCAACAGACACAGTCCTTGTAAAATGAGATCGTAATCCTCTACCGTTTGAATACTGTCATTGATTTCCTTCCACGGAATCTGTCGTTTCACGAATGATAAAGGTCGTGGCATGGTAGTCCGTTTTTATATCTCTTTTTTGTCGGAGGCAATAAGTGTACTTTCTGCACAGAGATGATTGTACTCCAGTGGCGATTCTAGATTGTTTAGTCACTAACTTCCACATCACACACCGTTCAGAAGTGTCCTCTTGAACTAAGTTTACACTGTGTAAAAGATTTTGGTAACCTTCTAACTCTTCTTCTGGAATTCGCTGCAGTATGTCTACCTTGCAGTAAAAAGAATCAGTAACAAAACCAATCCTTCTCGCCCAGGGGTAGTCGAATAATGTCTGACCATTGAAACGCTTTCATCAGAATCAGTCCTCTTATAATATTTAGGTACCAGTGGTTTAAACATCGGTTACGTAACGGATGCAATTGTTACTTGCGTTTCACTTGTATTTTGACCAACTCTCGGTAAATGCGTTCTCTCAACTCCACAGGCAAACCACGAATGTTCTCTTGTAAAGTATCCATGAACATGTCAGTCAAACACTTCTCCTAGAGCGAAAGCGACGGACGTAGTGAGTTATTTCAGGCCACTGCCATTCCAGGAATCAGTCAAGAATGTCATTAAAATCTTCTAATCTAAATGGTCTAAAGCGGAATATTCGGAAGAACGCACACTTGGTCCAGAGAAATCTGACTTGTTTGTTGACTTTTGTTAATTTCCTCTTGTGAATTTCTCGGCATAAAAGTTCCTCAGTCGCCAATTGAGATTTTGCTCTGACAAGTTCCTGCCAAACTTCTTTGTAGATCTTCTCCTGCAATTCGTTTGGTAATCTTTGAAGATTATTTTTTAAATAGGGTATAAATGCTGGTCAAGGTGTTGTCCAACGTTTGACTCCTAGCCAAGCTGGTTTCTTAAACGACATGGTATGCCCACTTCAATGACGAGGTCCCAATGTAGGTAGGTTGTGACAATCCGGAGACCATCGAGCATGTTCCAGGTAAGCGGAATCTTACTTCTCCCACTCGTGAAGTGACACACCGCAATTGAAGTACTTGACTTTATCCCCTTCGCCCAAATAGATACATCCGGCTCTGGCTAATTCTTCAGGGGTAGGTCCTCCCAGATATTTTGGCCATTTTCCTTGGAAGGTTTCGAATCAACTTTCAAAGTCGCACTATTCAGACAAATGCACTGGGAACGAATATTCGTCATTCACAGGTTCATTTCGATGAGGGTACGGTGAAATCCGCAGGAGGTTGCTCAGTTTTGGATGTCATCCGTAGGGTGGTAGTCGCGTGGTTTCATGATGACATCCGCCATGAAAACCTGTAAAGTGGAAACGTGTGCGATGACGAGTGGCATCGCTTTCGCGTCCATCAGGTTTGACACGCACAACATCACTTTTCATGGTAGGTATAGTCATAGCAACGTTCCTATGATGTGATACTGAATCGCTGAGGTCACATCGTTCGCCATCCCTGTCATCGCAAGGTACAGCATCGTACTCGAGTTTCTAGTTGGACTTGAGTCTTACGCTTGATACTTGCTGTGTGAAACAATTTGTCTTTCTCGCTTGGTGTTGGTAGTTACAAATGAACTATCGGTCTTGGATGTTGTCCCTTATTATATGCTGACCAATATCGACGTGACTGTAACGTAAAGTGAAGTGGTTGGGAAGCCGTACTCGCTTCTGGTACACGATTTGATAGATTTTTTCCAAGGGTCGACTGACGATTTGGTGTCTGGGTAAACGTACCATCTTGTGAGGTTGGTAGGTGGTCACTTTAAAATTTCCATCCTGTCCAGCCTGCAAGGCTTCTTTCAATACGCCAAAGTTCACCACTCGACTGGTGCGATAACTGAGAGTCAATCCTCTCACTTTACACTCCGTGTGCACTTCTCCTTGTTTGTCCCGGTATTCGAAACCGTACTTTTTAGTACCGCCACTAGCAAAACTTAGAATCTTGTCGTCGGGTTGCTCGTCCGTCCAGGTTCCTAAACGGTCTCCTTCGATGTCAGGGTGACAGTGACCCAGACGATCGATGTAGATGCAACTGTCCATGTCAAAGTACAGGACGCGATCTCCTAACTGGTGTAACGCTTCGTACAACTTTAAGCGAGCATGGGCTGTCACATAAGCCGCAACGATGACATTTCCAATTTCGTCGGCTTCTACAAAGTCCTGTTCTTCTTCGTAATTGATTAAGATCAAGTCCTCACGAACGACGTCCACGTGTTTCATGCATTTGGTTTTGTCGTGAATCATCTGAAAGTAGCGGGAAGGTTCTGTCGAATACTCCGTCTTGGATAAACACGGTCGTTGTGCCATTTTGCCCCACAAACAATTCAACTTCACTTTAGCAAACGATCGCCTTCCTTCGTTTATCTCCACGTGGTCTAAAGTGATACCTTCCTGCTCCCAGCATTTCTCTTTGAATTTCCTTTGGTCTTCGGGAGTCTGGCACGAGGAAGGATAGCCGCTGGCTTCTTGTTTCAGTTTCAAAAAGGCATCCACGTAGTCTGCGAAAATGCCTTTCTGAGTCTCGTCACCCTTGTGGTATTTTTCTGGCTTAAGAAAGTGGTAAATTTTGTACACTTCTAACAGTTGGTATCCCAAATCCAGAGATTTAAACAATTCCGCGCTGACCCACGTTCCTGTCAAGGTGCGTTCTTCCTGGGTATGCTGACAAGGTTGGTCTTGGTTGCACGTTTCGGCACAAGTATGACACAAGGAATACATCAGTTTTTCTTGGAAATGGTGAGGTAAAACGAGATGGTACAAGTCCGTGGGAAGCAAGACTTTGCACTTAAACAATCCTTCGTATTGTCGAATGTTGCCCAGGTTGACGTGTTCCGTCAGCAATTGCGGGTGCTCTGCGGGGAAAGTGACAATATTTGCACACGTAAGGATACAGCGAACACACGTCCAAGTATTTGATTTTTTCTCCTTTCTCCTCGTCAGCCTGGTACAGCAAACAGGTGGCATTCTTCCGTCCTCCGTACAAACTGTACCGCGGGTTCAGACGGTCCACCAGCTTCTCACTTTCCACGATGCGTTTAAACTCGGGATCGGTTTTCAATCGGTGACCGTACTCGTGTTCCCACATTTCCACCACTTGGTATCCTTGCTGCTCTAACTTCAATCGCCGCTGACAAGTGGCCTGGTACAAGTCTTCCATGGTCCGTTATAAAAATTGATTTTTAGTGCCACGTTGAGGGTAACAGATGGGACATCCTTGAAATAAGCACTCGTTAAACTCGTACACGATCTTGCGGTTTTCTAATTTCCAACCATCCACCGAATACTTTCCGATGGTTTTTTCGTCTCCTCCCTTGCGAACATGTTGGATTCCATTTGTCTTCCTTGTCGCACAAGTAATTTAACCAGCGTAGGGCTTTGAACGAATATAGATGTTTGACAAAGTTCGTCGTTTGAGGGCTTATGACAGCTAGGGTGTTTTCGGGCATGAATCGTTGACGGTACACTAAGGAACACGCTTTGGCAATGGTGCAGGCTTCTTTCAAAGGATCGATCCCTCCGTTTTCCATGAACAGTTCTCGAAATTTTCCACAGCAACGCCGTAAAATGTCCACATCAGAACGACAATACTTTAACATTTCTTCCTGAAAGTTGAAAGGGTCAGAGGTGTGAGTCTGGTACCAAGTGTAGTAGAGCTTCTCGTTGTTCGGTACGCATGTTTTCGGGGTCGCAGTAATGAGCCTCAGGCAAATGGGGTAGAACGGCGTGTTAATTGGCTTCGGTACTGAAAAAGTACAATAACCTTTGGCCATTTCTGTCATTCCAAACGTTTTAGGCATGCGACTCAAAGGCATGGCCAAGTAACTCATCGAATCTTTAAACTGCACTTGTCCCACTTGGATGGAAATGAGCTTTGCTCCGTTCAAAGTCACTTTAGGACGGTCGGTGCCTTGTTCCGTATAGTATCTGAGAAGAAATTGTCCATCGTATCCCGAGAAATTGTGAGCCATCACCGTGGCATGGCGATGGCAATCTCCGTAATGTTCGATGTCCTCTTGGCTCCACGTCTCGTCGATGGGGTCTAAGATCTATTGGGCGAAATCGGCCAACGCGTTCGGTCCTAGAAAGACTTTTTCACGTCCTCCAGGAATCTTGGTGCATTGAGGGCAATGACTAAAGATAGGATCTTGGATGCACTTCTCGCACGCTCGTTAAGCCACGCAGTAATTAGAAATGTGAATACCGGTCTCCTGCATGCATTCGAAATCGAAACAGATGAAATTGCCTTTCTTCTGGTCATCTTCTTCCTCTTCATGTTTGGAATGGTATTTTTGAATGTAGCATTCGTGTTTCAAGTCCACGAATTGGCGACAAATGTGACATCGTTTCTTTCCTGGACATACGTGAGTCTTGGCAGAATTGGTACGTATGCCTTGTCCACAAGTAGGGCACAATCTCTGGAGTCGACAAGCGCTTTTCCGCTGTGAACCTTGCGTCTTTAGATGTTGTTGGTAACAAGTTGTACTGACAAACGTGCGCTGACAATCTGGGCAATGCACTCGTTCTTGTCCTTCGTCCAGACAGAGTTTAGAGGCCAAACATCCCTCACATTTCGATCCGCAATGCTTGTGTTGCTCTCGATTGTTATAGCCATAGTCACATTTCTCACAGTAATAACCGTATCCCAGAAATGCAGTAATACTGGTGATGGTATCGAAATGTTCATTGTGATGATAGACGTAAATGTATTTTCCGTCTTTGAAATCTTTGCCTTGAAACAACATAGGTCCGCACACTTCTTGAGGGTACACTTTCAAGGTGCAATGTGGAGCCAAGACGTCTTGCAACGTTTGCATTTCAGGAATGCCACAGGGTGTGTCTTTGGATATCCCTGCTTGCTGTAACAGGAGTTCTGCTTCTCTTCGTTCTTTGGCTCGGTCCGATTGTCGAATAGGTGTCCAGGCTATTTTCCATTCTGTCGTGTCGTTCTTGTCGGCATACGTTAGTCCCACCACGATGGCTCGGGCTAAACACATCTGGTCTTGAGTGTTGTTAATTTGAACGATGCTGCGCTTGATGTTGCGAAGGTCTTCCACCAATAACACCTTTTTGCGTCCTGTCCCTTGGGGAAGAGAAACGTGGGTCATGAACAGTGTCGCTTTTCCTAGGGTGATGTGAAACTTGTCGTTGGATTGTTGCACGTGTTGAATATTGTCCCTGACTTTGGAAGGCGTCAATTCTGATGGACTGCTAAACTCGATCCAAACAGGGGACTTCAAACTGTCGTGATGAATGGAAAGTCTCAAGCGATCGTCTTCTTTGGCTTCACATTGCTGTTTCAGTGTGGTTAACAAAGAATCGTACACATCAGTGATGAACCCCTCTGCTTTCTCCAGGGGTACGTCGGACTTGAAATCTTTAAACTTCACCGTGTACGTGTAGGCCGTGGTTCTAAATTTTCTAGAGGAGCGTTTGTCGGTCTCTCGAATGTGAAAGTACTTTTCAGGCTTTACTGGTGGTACTGAACTTTGGTTGGGTGTAGACTCTCTGGATTCTGGCTCACTCATGTCATCTTCAAAATCACTGGCATGAATTTGAACCAAGACTTCAGCTACTGTGCGAGGCGAAAAGTCTCGTTTCTGCCTCTTACTTTCTTCTCCTTTCTTCACGAAATGATGCGATCGTTTCATCTTGACTGCAAAAAGTCAAATGACTACAGTTAAAACGCCATGGACACCTTTATATCCATATCAGGCCAGTGTATATAGAAAGGGCTAGTGCCTTCCCTCCCAGTATTCATTTCACTCTCAAGCCGACCAGCACGATGGAAGAGCCCCCACAGATCGAACTTCTGATCAGAGCTTTGCGAGGTGTCATTAGAAAGTTTTCTTCAGACAAGCCGACGGACTACTCCCCCTCCTTTCGAGACAAAAGTCAAGATACTTGCTATATCTGTAAGAAGAAAGGGCATTGGGCTACAGAATGTCCAGATCGTCAAAAAAGCAAGACCAGTGTCAAAAGAGACAAAAGTCAACATACGTGTTATCATTGTCAAGAGAAAGGACATTGGTCTTCAGAGTGCCCTAAGAAACAACAGGAGCAGGAGGAATAAGAAGAGGTGCCCTTGGCAAAGGAAGAACCTTGACACGTTCAGAAAGAGAAGAAAAGAAGACGAAAAAAAAGTGAGGAGGAAGAGGAGGAAATACCTGTGAAAGTAAAGAAATTAAAAACAGAGAGTAAACACAAAGGCACAGAAGACGTCTATGAACTTTTATAAAGTGTTGTGTTGTGAATTGAATTGTAAAATTTGTACCAGAATAGACCAGCCAGAAAAAACGTAAGTGTCTCCTGGTTTTGATTTTTAGAGTGATAAAGGGCCTACACGCACGAACTCACACACGTACATCATAGGGTAAAAAAGGGATTTTGAATTTTAATTGATTGAGGCAAAATGAATACTATCTCTTTTCGAAAGAAGTGGGTGGCCCTGAAAAGGACCGTTGGGTGTTTGTTTTTTAAAAAACAAACTCAGGAACCAGAAGCAAACAGCTTTAACTGCCTTAAGCCTTTGCCACGGCCAAGGCCAAATTCTGGACCTGTTCCTGTCGATGATTGGGTAAAAATCACTAGGGCTGATATCTCAGGCGTAATAACAGGGTTGGGCTATTTGGCTCGGGAAGGTCTTTTTCTCTTGGGTCGTAATAAAGAAGTCTGATACATTTGTTTCAGACTCCTTAACTCTGCCAAAATGTCCAAGAGTACCGTTACCGTTTGACTTTCACTGTTCTCCTTCTCTCCAAGACCCTGTTTCTTCTTTACTTCTTCTTCCTGTCGTTTCATTCTCGCCTCTTCTTCTTCTTCTCGCTGTTGCTGCTCAAGGAGAAAAGCTTGTTCTGCTTCTTTCTGCCGCTGTAAAAATTTCTCCAATTCTTCTTTCTGTCTCTGTTTAAAATCCTCGACGTGTGGTAAAGAAGGAGAAGGTGGCGAAGGTGCTGGTAACGGAACAAATTCTTGCGAAGAAGAGAGAAAATCCACTAAATCCCAATTAAAATCGACCTCTTCTGGAAGTATGTTGGTGTTGAATTTGGTAGCCGCTGCTATGCCAATGCTTCTCGTCTCCATGGCCGGTGCACCCCAATTCATCGTCTTCTTAGTTTCTGTCGTGTTTCAAAAAAGAATGTCGCATCGATTCACTGCGCAGAGACGCTAGCGCACCTATATACGGAATGTGACGTCACATGTAGCTCTCTTCGGCTTGGAAGACAGACTCCGCACAGTGACTGTATTTTGTAACGCTCATTGGGATTGGTGAAAAAGTCTCAATCCGTTTCGATCCACTCTTCCACTATAAAATAAACGCGGTTCACTTTATTTCCTTCACCTGTTCTCGTCACAAGATGTGGACAAACGTTGAATCCTCTACTCTCGTATCGTCGATGCTGTTCCGTACGGACTTACCCATGTATGTTAAATCATTGTGGACAATCATCCGGATCACCGAGACGAGCGTTTGCAAAAGAAGGCTGTATCTGGAGAGACAAGGCTGTCTGAAGAGAGTCCTCATCTACGGTCCAGAAGTTAGACGAAGTTGAAGAAAGAGAAGAAGACCTATGCGATACCCTCTATGTTAACGAAATGGTGTTAACATAAAAAACCAAAGGTCCTTTTCAGGGCCACTCCACTGCCTCGAAGAGCTATCTCTTCTTTCTTGCCTAAACGTTTTATAGTCGTTGTATAATTTTAAATGTGATAGATTGATGTTCATCAGTCTATGGTTGTGTTGTATATGTCTCTGTCTCTAACCATGTTTCTGTGTCTCTGTCTCTATTGAATTTGTCCCTACTTAGGTAGCCGCGCGTATTCAGGTCAGCCACTTGCAACATTGTTACCAGTACCGTGACGTCATCCCACCTGTTTCGTTCCTATTGACCTTATAATAAATATATCAATCTTGAGGCTACGGTACAACCCCTAAATTTAACATAGAAGTCTACGTGAGGCTGTAATCTTGAGGCTACGGTACAAACGACCAAATTTAACATAGAAGTCTACGTGAGGCTACGGTATCCCCATACACTACTCAGAATAATGGTTCCGAACTGAAAAGAAATACACATGAAAACAATATGTTTATCCTACTGACGTTGTTTGTATGGTTATACCTTTTTACAAGTGCAATTTCGAAGTGTAAACACTGATTTTTTTTATTTGAATCGATAATCCCGGCCATTTCCTTCATTCATAGTTCTGATTTAGAATCACAAATACAGCTTCTGTTTAATTATTGTATAATGCAAGGAAATTTAATATTTTTCTATGGTTCTGACGAAGATTGAGTTCTACATTTTGTATTTGTATCCAACATGCTGACCTGTCATGAAAAGCTAAATGCTATAAACTACCTTTAGATTTGCTTTACGGTACAGCAACAGGTGTAGGTTATTTAATGCCGAGGCAATTGTAGTAAAGTGCCTTGCCCAACGACGCACCACGGTAGCTTTACCAGCCTGGTCTGACGGTAGGATTCGGACCCGCAACCTTTCGATCGTAAGCCTTACATGCTAATCACTGAGCCACCGCAGCTCTCCATTTCGATTAAATACTATTACAAATACTTACCTCCGCACACACACACACACACACACACACACACACACACACACA
>JAECUM010054395.1:0-31607 GCA_016617855.1 Megalonaias nervosa
AGCTCACTTTTCAAAAACTTTCAAATACGTCCGCCAGCAATAACACGTCAGTTTTTAGATACAAATCATGATAATCACCAAACGTCTTACAATCAAATTCTTTCCAGATATCCTGTGCATATTTGTACTCGTCATCGGTTATATTTTCATTTTTAAGTTGCGAATAAAATTTGTTCTTGTCAGGTAGCGAGGTTTCATCAAATTTACTCCAATCATCGAGATACTCGTACGGAAATACTCCTTTTTTGGTCAGTAGATTAAATTTATCGCCAAAACAGTCTCGTATGTTATCAAACTCGCTACAACCTTTCACTAGCTCATCCAATGATGCTGCCATAAACTGTAGGCTGTCAATAAAACGAAACTTACCTAGCGTAACCGACATATACTTTTCAAAATTATTTGGTATGCACTTGATTACGTTATTAAGTTTTAAACGAGATATTATGTTGGGATCACCAAAAGCTTCTACGATAATATGGCTATCATATCCTCGGAAGTTGTGAAGAACAACTGGAATAAAATCTGGATCATGAAATTTTAAATTACACTTATCATGGGTCGCTCCACGATACTGTCCTGTTAGATGGCAATGGTCACGTACTTTTTTATCAACATCAAAAGCTTTTTCACAAATATGACAAAATTCCGCTTGCTCGTGATCAGATTCTTCTTGAGATGTCAGTTTTATCATTGGAGTTACTCTTTTCAAACGATTAAATATATTATCAACTTCGCTAATTAACTGCTTGAAAAGCCAGACAGCCGGATTATTACCATGATATAATTTGATTGGTTTGGATAATCTCGAATCAGCACAACAAACTATCTTATAAGCTACCCCACATGGAACATGGTTTTGAGTTTTTCTTGTGCTCGATTGGTTAGGATTATTTTCTACGCCAAGTACAGGCTGAAGTAAGCATTCGAAATCGGCGTATATAACGAAAGGAATTTTTAGTTTGTGATTGTGATTGACAAACTGTAACAAACTATTTTCTTTGGACGGCATTGTTATTCGTTGTACGTCACTACAGTACTGCAAATGCTTTTGTAATGTTTCATTGTTTTCACAACCGTGCAAGCAGCGATAACAAAAGAATCTTTTATTATTTCGTTTATTATATTGTCTGCCAACTAGTCCACTAAAGTTTTTAATCCAAACGTAATGATTTTTATAAAAAAGCAAGTTTATTGTCGATTGTGAAGCTTTTTCTGAAATATATCTCGGATAGACGTTTTCTTTTTCATCTAATCCGAAAACATTTACTGAAACTTTATTTTGCTTTTCAAACTTTGGTATTTGATTTTCTGCAACTGGAAAGTCGATGCCATTAAAATTTAATTTTGACACGTGACTAATATACTTGTCAACACGACCAGCGTCTATTTCTACTGGAAATAGCGCAGAGAGAATAGCCCATTGGAAACATTTGTTATCGACGTTCTTTACGTTTATACAGCATTTTTTATTTTTTATTTTTGGTGGCAAATCAATATACGAACTACCGCATAATACGTTATATTTTATTGTGTGAAATAAAACTTCCAACCCGAACCCAATTCGGTAAATTCTTCTATCTTTTTCCAAATTTCTAGGTGTATTTCATTAGCTAGTGCTAAAAGATCAGTCCCAGTCAAAACACGCCTTGATTTTGCATTAATGTAAGGGTCTGCAATTTCTTTGTCAGTCGATTCTTCTGTCACAAGTAGCTTTGAAAATATAACGTGATATTGCACTAATAGTCTTATGCTATTATGTTTTTCAAGTTCACGTTTTACAGTTGGCTCTAGCAGGTGATAGAGATTTGTTGCAGTAAAATTTACCAGTACGATTTGTTTATCAAACCGAAAACTGTTGTTGAATCCTGTAAATGCAATCGCTATTTTTTCAGGTTCTCCCATAAGACTCTTCTTGGCTATATCTCGCAATTTCAGCATGCTATATAATAGTGTAATATTATATATCTAATTGATTATTCGATTGATAACTCACTGCACGCCAGCTGAACAAACAATTAGAGATATTAAATCCTTATAGTATAATGACACAAAATCTGAGATATATCGGACTGACAGCGGAGGAGCAAGAAGCATATCATGTTCATCCGAAATATAACCTATATGCTGGAAATGTATTAGGTTCGGTTATTAACATAAAATCTAAAAAATCTATAGGAAAACCAACACCAGCAGGAATGATAATTTCATTGAAAGGTGATGACACAGATATGACTAAAATGTTTAGGAAAGATTTTATTTATACTTTGTTCTGCGATGATATTCCAGAAGGAGAAAGAGTATGTAGAATAAATGGCTCGATTAGCGATGACAATATTGAAAACTTATCTTTACAAGATGAGTTTCAACGCCACCCAAAATTTGATTTATACGAAGCAAATGATAAGGGTATTATTAGACATAGAAAAACAAAAAAATGTTGTTGGTTTTATGAGTAATATGGGGTATCTCATGGTAACTGTTAGAGGAACACTAGCCGATAAAGTTCATTATCAATCTCATCGTTTTGTTTAAGAAACATTTAACGGCGTCATTCCAGATAATTTAGTTATCGACCATATTAACAAAATTAAAACTGATAATCGTTTAGAAAATTTAGATCCAGTTACACCAGAAGAAAACACCCGACGTGGATCTAATTCTGATGGATCTAATTTTAAAAATCCTAAAAGATCAGTTATTTCAGTAAATTTAGAAACTGAAGAAGAAATGAAATTTAAATCAATAACAGCTGCCGCAAAATATCATAAAATTAATCCTCGTGCAGTAAAATTTGTAGCTGATGGCATAACTAAAACAGCAATGTCAACATCCACATTTGATAGATTTAGTTTCAGATATGATGATTAATGATATTTTGTAATTCTGTCTTAGTAAGACAGCTATGTACAAACGCTATAGTATCATCTTTGTCAAATTTCAGCGTCATTATTGCACTTTCATTAAGTTTATTTTTTTCTGCTGCTGTTAGTAATACTCTATTATTTTTGCCTGGCATTACAATAACGTCAACGGAATATGTACTATAACCCGACAGACATTTTCTCACTGCTCCAGCTAGTTCGTTATAATTTAATATATTAACTTTTTGGTGATATTTTATCTCATCAGTCATCTTATAGCAATAAATTAGATAAAAGTATATTATAATAATGGATTTGATGAAAAGACTTGCTTATATATACGAGGAAGATACAATCGCAAGTGATACAATCACTAACGACAAAGTAGCAGATAATATTACAGTCTCTACCGATATAATAGACAAATCTGCTAGTTATAGTGAAGATGATATTTTGTACAACAACGAATCTGACGATGATGATGAGATAGTCGCCGTCGCTGACAGAAAAAAATTATAACAGACAGACAACTGGACGATATAATGTTAAGCATCACATTGCTAAAAAAAAATAATAAAAGTTAATTTTACTGTTGCCGAACAACAAATATTTTGGCAGCTTATCAAACCTTTTTTAAATCTGAAGATAACTGGCCAGCAAAGGAGCATAAAATACGATTTTATTTTTGCTAAGATATTTAATTTAATGCCAGTTGATAATGAAAGAAAATTATATTTAGTTTCGTTATGTAAAACTATCAAATGTAAACCTGTACTTGTTAAATACGAACAAATTTACAATAACATTATAAATAATTTTGCATTGACTTAGTTGGGATCCAACTACTAAATTTATCGCTATACCCACGCCACTTAACTAAGCTTTTATCACCACGTTTTTGGATAACTTTTTCAATAGCGAAAACATCTTGTTCAGTTTTCTGTAGTTCTTGTTCATAAAAACTACCTATGATCGGCTCACCTAATAAATCTTTTAACGCGTATGTTACAGGTATTGATAAAAGTACTTTATCAACAACAAATACTTCTTTAGTCCAGTTTGGAGTAAATCCTTTTTCAAATACTTTTTTCGTCAAAGAAATTCTAACTTTATCACCGACTTTAAATTTATGTCTGCGGTACATATTTTCATTTGCAAGAATCGGATTTTTGATTGCGTCGTTTGGCGATAGTTTAGTGGTTCGGTGGTTTGTGTTATTATATTCGTCAACAATGTTTTGTAAATTGTCAATATATTTATTAGTATTTTTAGCTGTGAAATACTTGTGGATTTTTTCGTTTAGC
Organism: Megalonaias nervosa; assembly: GCA_016617855.1. NCBI lineage: Eukaryota > Metazoa > Mollusca > Bivalvia > Unionida > Unionidae > Megalonaias > Megalonaias nervosa. The sequence goes on from JAECUM010054395.1 coordinate 4,169, forward strand.
GTGCGATTAAATCGCTCGGCGACAACGCCTTTTCCCTCGTTCCCTGTAACATATTTTTTAATGTTATTTTGTTCTAGAAACTGCTCGAACTTTTTATTAAAAAACTCCGCTCCGTGATCGGTCCAGATTTTATTTGGTTTTCTTTCTGTACTTGTTATTATTTGTTTTAGTGCATCAGTCATTGACGTTCCTGTTTTATCCGAAACTGGAACACTAAAAGCATATTTGCTAAAAATATCTATGACATTAAACAAGTATTTCTTATTATCATTAAATTCGGCTAGACTTGACACATCTACTAGATCTATCGCCCAGATATCATCAACGGCATTTGCGACAACTTTACGTCGCGTAAACTTTTTTTTTTAGGTTTGTGTACTTCGGCTGCAAGATCGTCATACAATTCCTTTCCGAGTCCTAATTTATATTTTGCTCCAATAAAACCCTGTACCAGCCTTCTATCAAAACGTTCTCGCATATTTGTCGGCTCCATATCACGAAGTTCGTCTAACATTACTTTATCACAATCCGATTTTGAGTTTTCTACACGAACGTTATCAGGGCGTTCAATGTCACGATAACAAATGTCATGACGCATTGCTATTGCATCAACTTGATTGTAAGGTTCTTGTCCTGGCAGCGGATTATCATTTTCATCTAGTTGTTTATCGAGAGGATTATAAGGTCCAGTATATTTATGGCCTGGCAATGTCCAGCCTCCTTTTGGTTTTGGTAATTTGCCAATTACTTTATGTATATCTATACCTGTTCCAATTATTTCTCTGTTGTTACAACGTTGGCAATATGTGACAATTTTATTTTGCTCGAGACATAAATCTCTGTCAGAATCGCAGTTGCATATCAATCTATATTTTCAGTCGTCTACTAAAATAATCTTCCTGACAACGTCAGGAGGGTATCCAGCTCCCAACGACTTCTTTAAAAACATACTTTTTCTTTTTCCGCAGATTGCACAAATACTTTTCAGCATCGTCCTGTTGTTTTTTGTTTTTTCTGTTGTTTCATTGATATTTTCTGTTTTAGTTTTACATTTGAGACAATATGTTGACATTATATATTTATAAATTTAGATAAAATTTATTGCAAGCTTTAGATAGATTTACAAAAATTTATTGCAATCTCATCATTAGCGTGAGAAGGTTGCTTATCAAACTGCAAAATAAACTTTAAAAAATTAAATTTCCTGACATTGTCAGGTGGCTGGGACATTTGTTTAATGAACATTATACAATAATATCCACAAGCAGAAGTTCCAACAGGTTGAAGTTGATTGGACGAATAATATATTATTTTATATTTTTTGTTTATATATTTTTTTATTGCATCGCTCGGAGGAAGTCCAAACGAGTCAAAATAATTGTTATTATAAACTGCTACCTAATGTGTACCAGAGCCGTCATTGAAATCTTGTATATTTATAACACACGAACCACCTGATGCGACATCTTCGGTGTTGAGTTCATCTTTAGAATAAACTCCGTGGAAATTTTTTACTTGTTTTAGTTTATCAAGTATATCAAAGTTACTTAGCGGGGTGGCCGTGTTCCCGGCAATGTTAGACCACGTCCGATTCCTAGCAGATTTGGCAGTAGACTTCCCGCTAGTCCCGCTAAAAGTGGAGCAAAAGGAATAATTCCTCCTTTGGTTGTTCTTCGACGTTTCGTTGTTTTCTTTTTTTTCGCTGCTGTTTTTCTTCGTTGTGGCATTATATTTATCAGTCACATAAAATTTTGTTACCATAGACATTTACAATTTATCTTTAAACTATTTTTTTTATTCCACTGCCGCGAATGATACCATGACCTTCAACTGCTTTTTTCGTTGCGCCTGATATTGCGCCAGACGCTGCTGCTAGTCCTAATGTACCTAACACCGGTAAAATTTTAGGTAATAACGTGCTAGCTAGTACAGATAATGCCGGACCAATGAAACCACCTTGTTTTGACATCGCTGTTATTTGTGCGGCACTTAGATTTAAAACAAAAGGTTTTTTACGATCGTACCTGTTTACTTGATTTTTTGTCAGCATTAATTTTGTTAAAATACCCTTGGAAATGTCAGGGTTGATTTTTAATGATACCTGTCTCTGCTTTGCAACAGCAGCTGCTAATTTTTTAACTTGGCCATCAGTCAAATATATTTCTTTCATAATATATTTTGTCATCTTATATAACAATTGCAGATTAAACTTGGACTGCCATTTTACCTCCAACGGAATCTATCGTAACAAATCTGTCGCTGATCACTAACGCGCACAAGTACAACTGCGCTGCTGGAACTGCTCCGAGTGTCCAGGTAATTTCAATATCAACTGTTGAGTCAACTGCTCGCTCGCTATGTTTACTAACATCAAAATAAAATATTGGGTAAAGTGTACGAAATTCCTCTACTGATATCTGAGATCCATCTTCAACATCCTGATATTTTTGTACTGCGTCGAGTAGATACATGTAAGGTCGAGTAATATTTTTATTAGCGTCATCTGCAAAATTACATTCTATCGCTCGTTCTGGATATTGCTTCGAATTTAGTCTAGCATATATTCGTCTAACATCAGCGTTATCAAATATTGCATTATTTTGTTGTTGGTTACCACGTCGCGCTTGCTGTTGAAATACAACAAATAATTGCCTCGGCAGTTGTTCGCTTGATGTTGTTGTGACTCGCCATGTGTAGTCGGTAGTATTTGGAACTGCTGTTTGATATATTTTATGTTGCTGAAAATAAATCTTGTTTGTGCGATTTTCAAGCATATTATTTAGTTCTGACATTTTAGTGACCGACGGCGTTATTCGTGGCATCCACAAAGCAAGTTTGTTTACGATAAATTGTACATCAGCTCCGCCTAACCTAAACAAGCAGTCGTTTTGTTCTGCTCGATCTAAAATAAGTGTATGTTTAACTCCACGAAATACTTTATCGTAATCGCGACAAAATCCAAATATTGTACTTAATGGCAGCATCATTGTAATTTGACGTGCTCCTTCTGCAAGTGCCTTTCTCTTAGCATAACTTTCATTATAACGTATATTTCTTACGCCAATTGTGTTGTTGATTAAATCTAACATTACTACAGCGGTCGCAGCTGCAGCTGGTGGGGTCATACCTAAATCATTACAAGCAGCAGTAAGCGAGACTCTTACAACGTCTACATTAGCGTCTGCAGCTGGTGCGGCTATACTAGTGCGGCCGCATTAACAATAAGAAAAGTTCTTACAATTACAAGATCTGCAGCGGCATCAGCTCCGTGTAATAAAACACCTTTCGAGAAAAGTTCGGTTGATTCAGCTAAACCACGTCCAGTATCTTTAAACCACATTGCAGTTGATCTCGAGTAATCATCGGAAAACGAAATGATATTTAAAATTGTACTTGCAACTTGTAAGTGACTTGAAATATCCTCAACAGTTTGATTAGCTAGTTGATATCTAGCACTTTTGAATAAACACCAGCCATTATTTATAAGAGCTACTTCTGTTCCAGCTGCAATTGCAACAGGCGGATTGGCCACTGTCATAATCTGACCGCGAACTTCTAACGTTGCCTTATGTGGCAGTAGAAATACATCTTCGTCTCGAGTATTAAATGTTCTAATACCAGCTTTATTTGGTTCATTAGAATTTTCATCGAGATACTCAACATACTCAAATTCTGTTACAGTGTCATCGGTGTCATAAGTTTCTGCTAAATCGAGATAATTTTTAACAGACATTTTTTATTTATTAGATTATATAAAATTTTATTGCGGCGCTGTTACTTTAGATATTAATTTTTGTATAATCTGCTCACCCTTTGGTGATAAAAGTTTTTTCGTTGTTGTTATCATAGCACGTTGAGTTTCTTTTGTTGGAGCGATTTCTGAAATAGCTTATTTTATCTCAGATGTTGACGGTGCGCCTTTAATTTTATCAGCTATTTTTTGTCCCACCGCAGTTCCAACGGCAGATGCGGCTCCAGTTGCAAAAGCTTCACCTGCGTCAAGTGCAATTGGTGCAACTTTACGCGCGATTCCCGGAACATTTTCAATAACTTTAGTAAATATATTTCCAAAAAATCCTCCTACTATTTTTCTTCGATAAATTTTTTTTCTCTGTTTCATTATATCTGAGGTTGTATAATTTTTATTGTCAATCACGAAGCTATTGCGCGCAAGTGTAAATAATAAGTAACAACCTCGTTGTTCAGATCTAGCTGTCGTCCAGATTGATCTGTCAACTGTATACTTATTGATGATATTTGATTTTCAACATTTAACGGATAATATATAATATGACGCTGAGTAATTTGCATGAGAGAACCTGGTGGAACATCTGGCAAGAAACTATAAATCGTTTGTCCTTTACCGCCCTGGGCTGAGTAAGATCCAGAAGCAATAGAGCAATTTACTAATATTGTATTTACGTCAGTTATATTTACCGGCAGTTCACCGTCATACGTAATAGGTTCATTAGGATCTAAATAATACGCTTTATGTTCAAATCCTATCAGTGGTGCGATACTTCTTGGTGATATAAAACTAACTGACATATTTTTTATTGTCATTCTAGCTCGTAACGTGTTATAATTCGCTGCTAACTCGAAATTATCAGATTTTATCTTCTCTTTTTGCATAAGCTCTTTTATCGTCTTATTTAGATCAGTGATATTATAAGCTCCTTGTGGAATTTTAAATGTTTTCCATTGCGTGTCTTTTATTGAAATAATTGCAATTTCATCATTGACACCAGTTTTTATATTAGCCATAGCATTCCAGCAAGTACAAGAAATTAATCCAATTTCATAATGCTTTTCAGTATCAAGTTGCATTGGCGGAATATAATTTACTGAAAAATTTGCACTATCTTTTGCGGTTGTACTAGAGTCTAGCAATAATGTTGTTGACATTGTTATTTATTATATTTTTACAAAATTAACATTTACAAAATTGATATTTACAACATTAACATTTACAAAATTAATATTTATAAAATTAAATCGCTGCGATTAAGTCGCGGTGTAAAGTTTCATATTCGTCAGATGTTAATAAATTTTCCGATCTTAGATGATCAAGTATATCGATAATTTCATTATCAATTTCAACACTAACATTCCCAGCTTCTTTTGATGAAATTAATAGCATTAATCTGCCTATCATTTCGGCGGTTGATATAAATATTTTTACACCAGTTCCAGCTTTTACTCTTACATCTTCTCTATATTTTTTAACGCGATTTTCATCGACTATTTTAAATTTCCTATAAAAATTCCACCCCCTACCAAAACCTGTTGCTCTGTTAGCATCAGCTGTTTTATAAAAGGTATAAGCTATAATACCCTTCCTGATTTTATCAACGATTGGAATCATATCGTCTTTTTTTATGACTGTATCTAATTCGTTGTTAGCATTATTACCGTCTGTTATTATTTTATTTAATATAGCAATAAGTCCTTCGTATCTATCCTTTTCCCAGCTTTTTATATTATCAATATCATTTATATTATTATCTTTTAAAAAATTATTATATTCCTCATCTGTTATTTTATCATTTGCTTTTTTTCTAAAAAATTGTCTTTGCTCTCCAACTTCCATAAACTTTACTGTTAACTCACCGACTCTTTCTTGCTCTTTTTCAATTTCCTCTATTTTTTCTGATAATTTTCCTAATATAGTCCTAATTTCATATGAAGTTAATTCTGCTAATCTTTTTTCAAATAAAATCGGATTATTGATCAGCTGGTTTAGTTCAGCTTGTCTAGCGGCGGGATCAGCAATGTTCCTTTCAAGTGCCTCAGCCAACATTCTTTTTTCCTCGTCAGATCTAGCAATAATTTTTGCAGCAGCCGCTTCTTGTTGTTCTTTAACTAATCCAACCAAACCTTTTTCTTGTAGTTGTTTAAGTTCTTCTTCTGAAAGTGGTTTAGTTTCAGGTTGTTTACCAAGTAGTGCTTCAGTAACTGGTTTGAGAATCGTAGCTGTTGTTTCTGCAGCAGTTACTTGTCCGCGTCGTGCTTGCTGTACTTTTTGCTTAAATTCTGCTTGAGATTGAGCAAGTGTTTTTAGATCTTCTATATGTTTTCTATATTTTGCTCGTTTATCCATAATTATTATATATAAATTTTATAAAATTTTAAGAAGTGGAAAACACATTACTGCAAGTAAATGTCAATACAACAGCGAAACATTTTAGTTGGATCATTTGTAAGTTTATCAAATAAGAAAAAGTTATATTTATCCTTTGTAGTTTTATGATATAATTCGATAAATTTATCTTTTGTTACAACGCCACATTGCTCGTTCGCGATATTTCTAACGTCAACATTATCCAGTCCCGGAAATAATATAAAACAACCAGTATTTCGCCGAATAAATCTGTCAACATTATAAAAACCTTGAGCTAAATAAATAGAATTACATTTCTTATTTCGCGACAGTGAAAAATATGATCTTATTTTGTTCATCTCCGTATTATTTAGCGGAATATCATCAAAAACTACAATCTTATGTTCATCTGAGTCAAGTTGATTAACTGGAACAAGATCATCTGGTTGTCTGATTACAAAAAAAATCTTCACCAGCCTCAAGATCATCACGAAGTTTGTTATTATATTTGCTTAGTAGCTCGTACTTATCTTGCTGTGGATTAATTGTATAAATATAAACTCGATCGTAGTTAAAATTATCGCCGAGAAGCAAGTTCATAAGCAGATTTGTTTTTCCCGATCCAGTTCGCCCAACAATAAGATAATGACAATCTGGAAGTTCATTGTTATGTTTATGTTTCACCAACCGCTCTGTATCAGAGTTTAATATCGTCGCCATTGTTGTTATATAATTTTATATAATATTAAACTAACTAATGTTGACAATTTTATGTAGGACAATAAATAATGAGCTACTATACAAAATTTGGAACATTAACAGGAGATTCATTGACTGAAGGTTATCAAGGTGACTTATCTAAATACGCAACTCTTGATCAGCTAAGAAATGAGATTGATATTTTTTTAAATGTCACAAGTGTGGATCAAAATGAAGTTGTTATTTTTCAAGATAAAGAAGGACGATTAAAAACAAGTAATGTACAACTGTCAGATGTACTTGTGCGAATTTCCGCCGCGGTTGTTAATAATATTGTTACTTTTACTAACCAAGGTAAAATACGAGATTCTGGTAGGTCATTTAACGATTGTGTCAGAAAATCTGGTGATTCATTCACGGATTACATTATCATGAACCGAAATAAAATTACAGGTCTTGGAAATCCAGCCGTAGATACAGACGCTGCAACAAAGAAATATGTCGACGATCAAGAATCTAAGTACGTATTAGTCAACGGCGGTATAATGCGTGCATTTCTCAACATGAACAATAACGGCATTAATAATCTTAGAACACCGGAATCAGATTTTGATGCTGCAACGAAAAAGTATGTTGATGATAAGGAAATTCCAATAACAACATCATTAAAAACAATCGGTGATGAAATTACTACACTCAGTGCTACTTTTTCTAGACACGTAGAAACGTTCTTAAATTTTCGTAGAAATATAAACAAGCCTTTTAAAGAATTTTTTGGGGAACAACCAACCGTTGACATAAAACTCGCTGACATTAACACGAAACTCAACGACATTGTCAGTGGAATACCAAATATTGTTCAAAAAACTAATCTGATTAAAATTTCACACGGACAAATTAAAAATATCGTGTACACAGTAGCATCAGGATTAGCAACATGGTCACAGCAAAATAGCACTATCAAAAATACCGCAGAAGTTACTGGTGTGTATAGACTGTGTATCTTTAGCTCTGCAAAGTTTAAAATTTATACTACATTTCCGTGGCGTCATTCAACCGATGCTTTCTCTGGAGTTGTATCTATAGTGTTAAATAAAGATGCTGAAGAAATATTTTTACTGGAAGCAGATGATCAAACAATAACCGCAACGTCTTACTGGTGGTGTTTGGAATTTGTAGCTGAAACACCACAAATAATTACTTAATCAAACCAGGAACCAGCATTGTTGTAAACTAATATTATATAATGGAAAAATATATATTTGATTTCAATCACATTTCAAAAGAAATTCCAAAACAAGATGTTGACGCTCTAATGCAATATTACAAATTTTATCATAACAAACTTTGGTGCGTGAAAAAATGTTATAAATATTATAACAAAATACTTCGAGTAATATCATATTTACCGCTGTTATTGACCGGATCTGGTATAATTTCGAGTGGTGCATCACTAAACCCGTTTTTGTTAATAATATCAGATGTTGGTGTTTCTCTTACAACAGCGTGTAAAAAGATTGAACCTCGGCTTGTGACCAAAACAAATGCCTGCAAAACAGCTAGTATAACTTAAAAAAAAATTACTTGATCAGATGCTATCTTACTTGCGGGGTATAAAATATGATATGGATGATGTAATACGTGAGTTTCGTATTATTGACAGTATTTTAACAGATATTCTACCAATGAGAGTCGGTAGATATGAAAAAAGTATGAAATTTTGTGTGACAAATAGCTATATATCTGAGCTAGAAACTTTAAGTCATTTTGGGTGACTAGTAGGGCTATGAGATGGTCTCCAAGATTTGTTTGGAGGGTGGGGAAAGGTATCTGCGCCAGAACCAACAGTTTGATTTTGGGAAAATCGTTTGGGGGTGAAGATTTTAGGGTCTCCGAGAGGGTAATTCGTATTTGTTTGGAGGGTGGGGAGAGGTCTCTGCGCCAGAACCAACCTTTTCCCTTACTACTCAAGTATCGTCGTGGCAACATCGACGTTTTCCAGGCATGATTCAATATTCTTTCCGTCAATGATGTATGTGGCACTGTTAAATAACGCCATGACGCCATTATTAACAAAACCAACTCGATCACCAATTTCGTATGCTGTATCATCTGCTTTTAAAAGTCTACCTTCGATCTCAGTGAAAGCCTCAGCGAGTACAAAATATCTGCTTGTATCCTGAACTTGTAGTTCGTTTCTTCCTCGTGCATTAGGTACACGTGCTTCATAAGAATAATACTGATAATCGCGCACAGATTCATCCTTGAGAACTGGTGCGTCCATGTCGAATGCGGGATCAGATACACGTTTGAACATCTTTATTATTATTGTGTTTTTCTAACACGAAGACCACTTCCTGCTATCACACTAGCAGTTATATTTTTTCTTTTTCTGACGTGGGTACACCAGCCAACTCTGCTAGGTTTTGGTTTGCAGCTTGATTTATTATTTTACTAATATCTGCAGGCTGGTAATTTTACTGATTGTGGTTATTGTTGTATAAATCGTGCTAGTCTATCCCGAAAACGCTTTACTAGCAACATCACCAACAGCACCAATACCTTTTTCACGAACAACGTCAATAGCTTTCATCCCCAATTGCTTTACAATCGGTATTGCTTTTTGGGCTATCCTTCTGAATAGACCCTGAACAACATCGCCGAGTCCATCACCGTAGATCGCTTTGTAGGTTGGTAATCTCGAATTTATCACCCTGACCATGGTCGGAGTACGTTGAGCATTATGTATGATCATCTTATTTTATATTGTTTCTTTAATCACTGAAATAATCATCGGCGATTTCATTAATGAGGGACCGATACACATTAATATCCATGACACCGCCTGCAAATAATCTCTGACAAATAGCAGCTGCTACGTTAATGATTTCTGGAGAATTATTACCAGCTCGTTTTCTGCCAATCAGAATTTCTAGTCGTTCAACATCGGCAAGGACGTTATTGGGACATGGAGTAATAAGATCACTTCCTTGAGCAACAAGACCACTTCCAGTTGTTTCTTTCTTACTTGGTGAACGTGATTCCCTCCTTCGTCTGATTTCTTCAGATTCTAAATCTTCTTCTTCTTTTTGTTTCCTTGTTCGTTCAACCTCTTCAAGTTTCGACTTCATTTTTTTTTCTTTTTGTTTCCTTGACTGTTTAGCTTCTCCAAGTTGCTGCTTCATTTCTTCTTCTCTTTGCCTCCTCCCTTGTATTACTTGTTTAATACGCTCATTTACTGTCTGGATAAAAATATTAAAATCTCCATCATCTTCATCAGATCTGATTTGCGGAGTATCAGTAGCTTTGAGATATACATCCCTAATCCAATCGGCAGATTTTAGAGATTTAACATATTCGGGTTTTACATACTTATCTCTATTGCGATATCCAAACGCGGCAATATCAAGTAATTGGTTCTGGTCCTTGATAGCGGCAATACCTTCCTCCGTAAATTTTTCTGTTATCTTAGTTCTGACTCTTGGCAGAGGTTGTGGTTGATCTTCAGGTTGTGGTTGAGGAGGTTGAACGGGTGGTGATTGAGCTGCTTGAATACGGCCAGCAATATCAACAGGTAATGTTGCAAGATCTTTTTTGTTACCTCAGTTGCTGTAACAATTTTCTTTGTTGGTTCGACAATTGGTTTAAATAATTGTTCAGCACCTTCTACAAATTCAACCTGAGACTCTTGACGCGCTTGTAATTTTTGTTTGACAGAATCACGGACGGGGAGATATTTCTTAATTGCCTCTAGTCGCTCTCGAGCTAATTTAGGTGTATGAGATTCCATTATTGATATAACGATGATTTAATTTACAGCAGCAGAGAGGGTGACGACCAACAGTGAGTGTCCGGGGACGAAAACAAGTTCGCCATAAGATATGAAAACAAACGTCAAAGATAAAGTAACAAAATGAGCTAACCCAATTAGAGTAATCTCGGTCGGTTAGAGGTTTTTAGATTAGCGTTATTGATCTTGTATTTTCATCTTTTGTAGGAACCTTTATTTTTCAAACAAAGACAATTCAACCAAGTGGTCTGTTCACCCTCTCTGCTGCTGTAACAGACCTCCTATTAATGACTAACTTTTTATTTTGTAAACATTAAGAAGTTTCTAGAAGGTTATATTCCATTAGGCAATAGTTTTATTTATTTATAAAATGCTATTTTTGACCTGAGGTAAAGTAAAGGAGTATACAAACTTGTCACTGGAAATATTATTCATTTTTGCTTTAACAACCAAGCAGAATTAAATTATTGTTGCGTACATTATTTGATTTGGAATTATTCAGATTATTTCTTCTCTGGAAATACAAAAGTGCTCTGATAGTATTCTTGTAACTAGAGACTTTAATTTATACTGAAATTCCAAATAAAGATTTCTTCTTGGATTATATTACTGTGTTTCGACAAAAGATTGCTATCAACACTTTATGAGCTGTCCACAGACACATCAACACATTCAGGTTGGATTTAATTTGGATTTCTACTAAAGATGATTCAGAAAATGTATTATTAGGACTTGTTTCTGTATTTCTAATATTATTTTGAGTTTTAATTCGCAGTACCGTAATTTCTTATTTTTTCATTTTCACTTTTTATTCTAGGGAAATAAATTATTTGTTGAATATTATAAAGCTTGCTGCTTCTCACTCGTTTCAGTTACTTATTTTAAGAGCACAGACTCGTAAAAACTCTCAAGCTAACTATATTCCTTTCGGTAACGGACACCATATACAAAGTATATTAGACATCTCAAGTTAACTATATTCCTTTCGGTAACGGACACCATATGCAAAGTATATTAGACATCTCAAGCTAACTACTTTCCTTTAGGTGGAGGATACAAAATGCAAATTCGATTAGAAATCTCCAGTTAACTAATTTCATTTATATAAAGGATACTGTATGCAAATTAGACCAGAAATCTCAAGCCAACTACTTTTTGTTACGCAAATGATAACATATATAATTTAGATTAGCCATCTCAAGCTAACTAGTATCCTTGAGACAAAGGACACCATAATCAAAGGACACCATAAGCAAAGTAGATTTGAAATCTCATGCTAACTGTTTCATTTATTTAAGGGATAACTTATGTACATTAGATCTAAAATCTCAAGCTAATTATATTCCTTTTGATAAAGGGCACAATATGCAAAGCAGATCAGGCATCTGTACCTAACTACGTTCCTTTAGTTAAAGAATACCATATGCAAAGCTTTGGAGACCAAATAAACTGGATGAATCGTTCATGAATAAATTCTGCTTGTAAATTGTAATCACGAAAAATTTTGTCACGCAGATAAGCCACGCTGTATTCTTTTTTTTTTCTTTTTTTTTTTTTTTTGGTCACACTGAGAAGTCATGATGTATTAATTATTGTCACGTAGAGAAACCATACTGTATTAATTGTTGTCACACAGAGAAGCCATGCTGTATTAATTTATGTCACGCAAAGGAGCCAATCTATAATCATTATTGTCACGTAGAGAAGCCATGCTGTATTCATTATGTTCACGTCGAGAAGTCAGGCTGTATTCTTTATTGTAAGGTAGAGAAGCCCTGCTGTACTTACTACTGTCACTTAGAGAATCCATGCTGTATTAATTATTGTCACGCAGAGAAGCCTTGTTGTGTTAATTATTGTTACGCAGAGAAGTCATGCTGTATTTTGTATTTGTCACGCAGAGAGGCCATACTGTATTAATTATTGTCACACAGAGAAGCCAAGCTATAGTCATTACTGTCACAGAGAAGCCATGATGTATTAATTATTGTTACGAAGAGAAGCCATGCTGTATTTATTGGTTACTGCATTTGTATGAGAAAATATGAACGAATTTTCTGAAAAATACTGTACGATCTTGCGGAGTGCAGTATTTGTCAGAACAAAAATGAGTTCATATTTTCCCATACCCATGCAGTAACCTTTTCATTATATGCAAATTTTGTTTAAATACCTAAGGCTTGATAATAAAAGACACTACAAGAAACAATGTAATTGAATTTATGTTTTATTCCAAAATAAATTCACAACCGTAGATTCATCAATACACAATAACAGTATTCATGCGTACATAAACTCCACCCCACCCTACCCCCCAGCAACCTACATCAGTTTCAAAAAGAATTGTCGTTTTGGTCTACTTAAAATTGTAATTTAGAGTCATATTATGAATAAATGTGGATTAATATTGTTTCTATGTTGATCCAACTCAATCAAGCTTTTCTGGTTATGAGAGGCTAGATTATTGGGTCAGTTCAGTGAAATAAGGTAATGTATTTATGCTGGAAATGTGGGCTACTCGAAATTCCAGTAAAGCTTCTGTGTGTATCAGGTTTTGCAGGAGATGTTCTTTTTCAGTCGGATTTGCATCACATAGTTACCGCGTAATTATGAAGTGGTTGGATAATGTTCAGTCAGTTGGGAGACCGGTTTATGTCCACATTCTTCGATGACAGAGATGAGTTTATTTACTTCTGTAAGTTTACATTTAAACCACGCTTGTATATAGGGAGGATTCTATATTACAGATATTCCGCCCCTCCACCTCCCACACCACACACCCGCTATAAAATTAGCAATACATTTAGTTTTACTTTATGTTGTTTTTCTTGTCTTGGGGTTTTACGTCATTTTTCATGATATTGTTATACATGACAAAACAAACTCCTTTAGGGGTAAATTGGTCGTATTCAGATACACCAGACCATTTTTCCCCAATTCCCTTTCATGACTCGAGTCGAAAAATGGCCGCCAATATGTTCTTTGAAAGCAAACATTCTAGGAGGCTGGGTTAAGAGGGTTGTCCCACGATCGCAGCCAATCAATAAAGGGAATACTGCACAATAATGTCATTGGCTTATTTAGACCAATCAGTAAAGGGATACTGCACAATAATGTCATTGGCTTATTTAGACCAATCAGCAGAATCATATATAATGATATGCAACACGTTGTGATATGAAAAATATGAAATTGCACATACTAGAGGAAAATTGTACCGACTATGTGATAAAAGTCTTTATTACACTCAGGTCGAAAAGTTTCAAATATATGAGATATTTATGAGAAAGAACATAGCGCGTGATATGATAACATACTGCCTAAAAGGGATTACAAAATTCGGAAAACAGAATCTAAAATCCTGCAAGTATTTTTCAAGATTCTTATGTTACTTATATTCATTAATTGATCATATTAATAAAAGTGAGGCTTATAAATGTAAATATGAGGTATAAATATTTGTCTTTCATCATGAAAATAAACCACGGCAATAGATAGTGATATTCATCGCATATTTCTTGCGATGGACAGAGTGTACACTAACTTTCTTTGTAGGGAACATTGCCCCATCAACTGGTTTCAACAAGAAACCTATGATTTTGATGTTCTAAACTTCACTAAGCCTTTAGATATATGTGTAAGTAATGAGTGATAGATCGTTTCTAAATCCAAACTAGTTTTGAATAACCTGTAATTTAGAACTTTAGATAGCGTATTAATGTTAGTTGCCCAAGCTTGTATGTATTGATCTTTTAGTTGTAGTTCTACAGATTTTGTTAACCATTTAACTGACACAAAACTTTGGTTACTCCACAAGATATCATCTAATATAGACTTCAGTTCAAGTATCCTTTTATTGCCATAGGAATTATCACAAAAATGTTTTGTACAAGAGAGAATACATATGATAGGACATTCTCTATTAAAGACCACTAACTAATCCAGCCCAATAGTTTATCGTGCGATTTTTAATGTTGACAATTATGTGCAACAGGCCAAATTCACCGTAAACCGTATATAGAGGGGTACAAGTTTTAACATTAAGTATTCTTCTGAGTAAATTAATATGACTTTATTTTCAACTATATCAGATCTTAAAAATTCCTAAAATTAACAAGTATATTTTAAAGTCGTTACAGTGGATGGATCCAGCAGTTTCAGCTGATAATCAATATGCAAATCTAAAGTGTGTATATGCTTTTTAAATAAATGCATGCCTTTATTAGCTATGGATACTAGATTATTCAGGCTATTGCTGAACATTCCATTCTTGTGAAATATACGGACTAAGCATTTATATTCATCCACAACATCAATATAGGCATTGTTTACCTTAAATTTGTATTTGTGATCTAATTTTGAAACAAATACAATACTTGTTTATTTTCTCATTATTGATTGTAAGTTTCCAGTTATAGCAATATCTTCTAAACATGCCTATTGAATACAAGTTATGCCACAATCCAACTCTCCACACATTATCAAAGGCACTTTTAACACCAACAAAAGTACAATAGAGTTTTTACAATAAATTAAAAAGACTGTGTAAAAGAAAGATATTGACTATTGTGGAATAGCCATTCCTGAATCTAGCCTGAGTCTAAGATAGTAATTTATTATTATCAAGGAATTAAGAAAATCTTGGATTCAATATAGCTGTAAAAACTTTATCAAAACAGCTGATGCTTGCAATAGGTCTATAACCTGACATATAGGTTTTAGTCACCTTTATTTTTATAAATTTGCACACTATCCCTGTTAATCCAATCATCTGGTCCGAAGCCATTATTCAAGATTATATTAAAAAGTTTACACACATATTTAACATTCCAGCAACTTAGCATTTAATATATTCATTTAATATATTCTCTTTAGAACTTGGTTTATCATTTTCAGGTTGTTAACAACTTTTAATATTTCTTCAGATATACTTGGGTCATTCATATCAGAGTTATCGACACCATCCGCCGTTTGTACCGTTACTTGGTCATCGCTGTCTGTGTCCGCTGTGTGAATTTCTTTAAAATATTCAAAACATTTTTCTAAAGGTTTTTAGTTGCCGACATTGTTTGTCATATTCCAGTATCTCTTGGGATCTCATGATTGTAAATTTTCCGTTTCAGTGATTTTTAACAAGGGAAATGATTTGCAAGGTTTTTCTTACCCTGTTTATCAGATATAAGCATACTAGCTTTACGCTCGACGGTTTTTCTAATTTCATTAACTATCTTAAATACGTGGTAGTGTTTTCTGGCTTTCATACAATCATTGCAAAACCATGGCTTAGGGTTAGCTTTTTTTCTTGTGTGCATTCGTTGAACTTTCACCTTTACGACCTTCATGAAAAAATGTCAGTTTATCAGAGAAAACAAAAATGTTACTTTTTTTGTTAATGATTCTATTTACATCATCTCGTGTTATATCATCTTTACTGATCCTATTTACATCGTCTCTTGTTATATTATCTTTAATGTTAGGATTCAATTCACAATTGATATTATTTAAATTTTTTAAGACAGATCTTTTCTCCTTGAATCTCACTAGGGGGGTGCAGACCGCACCGGGTGACACCATCAGAGGGGGTGAAACCAAAATGACTTTAATAAAGGTTGTGGGAATCAAGAAAATAGAACTAAAAGGTTGTGAGACTCAAGTAAATTGAACTAGAAGAGTGTGGGATTCAAGCAAAATAGAACCAGAAGAATGTGGGATTTAAGAAAATAAAACTAGAAGGTTGTGGGATTTAAGAAAATAAAACTGGAAGGTTGTGAGATTCAAGAAAACAGAACCAGAAGGTTGTGGGATTCAAGAATATACAAATAGAAGGTTGTGGGATTCAAGGGAATAGAACTGGAAGGTTGTGAGCAGTGGCATCACAAGGGTTGGTGTCACCCAGTGCGGTATCTCATGGTGTTACCCCCATGCACCTCCTTCCTGCACAAAAATTCAAAAATTTTATAGACAGTCATTTTGGTGTCACCCTCTCTGATGTTGTCACCCGGTGCGGTAAGCACCCACCGCACCACCTAGTGACGTCAGTGAGCGCGCAAATTACATAGGATCATAGGATCTATAATAGATGTTTTCTTATGTGTTGAAAATTATTAATAATAATCTTAATAAAAAGACTTAATGGCGCCTTTGGATTAATTCTCGTTGGCTACTACGGTTTCGACTTTTCTGGAAGAATTCAGTAACTTCCCATTGGTTGGGCTGAGTCACATGAATAGATACAATCAAAACAAAATGAGTAGTAAGGTCCGTCACGTGGGATAGATTGTGACATTTAGTTGTAATAGAAGGTATGGGCAATCATCAGATTCATTCCGATTTTAGGTCATCCTCATTTATTGTGCTCCTGTTGTATGACTGCAGACGTCTTTTATGTTGTGCTTGGATATTATTCGAGAGGAGAAATATTTGTTTGGACTGTTTACTGGAAATAGAAAGTGCTCATTATCTGGACTATAATATTATTTTGGAACTGTTGTAAATTATTCTAAGGAGTTCTAGAAGACAACGCCATCTTGACAAGGCCACGATTCTTGGCGGACAGTACATTTCCGGTTTTGAAATTTATACAGAACTTTTCATTCATTTGAGGACTTCCATAGAACATTATCCAGATTATTCTCGATTCACGTCATGCTACTGTAAATTTCCTCTGACAGTTTTATTTATAGCTTTCTTCGTTTAAGTTTTACAAAACTTGTTGGTTTTGCTTCTTTCTGTTACTTAGTTTACGATTATAGAGTCGTAACACTACATTTGACTCAATTACTTTTAGCGTGTGTAATAACGTAGACGACAATTGCACGGAATAGGAGTTAAGACAACAAAGAGTTATCGCTGCTTCATGAAAACACTGAATAATATCGGCCAAAGTTTTTCGTTTTAGTTTACTTTAATGAACTTACGTGTATATGGTCTCAACCGTAGTAGTAGTAGTACTAGTAGTAGTAGCAGTAGTAGTAGTTGTTGTAGTAGTAGTAGAAGCAGTAGCAGCAGTAGTAGTAGTAGTAGTAGTAGTAGTAGTAGTAGTAGAAGCAGTAGCAGCAGTAGTAGTAGTAGAATTGTTTCAATTAAGATGACACCTAATTATTTGTATGTACTGTAACTATTTTTAATGAGCTCTTGCTGAAACTTTGGCAACAATTTCAAAACATATATCTACATCATAATCACATACTTTCATCACCTACATAGAAACTGAACTAAATGTAAACCGTTCCTGTCATTTATTGTGGGCATATAAGAGAGGCGTCTCTTAATAACTAAATATTTACTCTTCAACAACCATCACTTAAACAGCACAGTACTTATTCAACTTCCACCGTACAATACTTATTCAACTCCCACCTTACAGCACTTATTCAACTCCCACCATCAGTACTTATTCAACTCCCATCTAAAGGCATTTAAAATTTATTATCTTCTTTGGAAAAAATGTGTCATTATCAAATATAGAGAGGAAAACATAACACGTGTGCTTGCTTCACTGAAAGCAATTGTGCAATAAAGCCCGGTTTTTTCCGCTAGTGCAATACAGAAGAAATAGCACTGAAACAAAATAAAACCGACTCCCTTGGTCATATTATCCAGCATAGTCCATCACAGAGAAAACCAAACAATAACTTGTCACATTCTAAAGTATATAATTATATTCAAATAATAATTACTCAGAACGTTCAGATCATTGTATATAAAGTATACACATGATTTTACAACAAAATTTAAATTTAGTGTATCAGATAAGAGTGGCGTAGCTAGTACAAATAAAACCTTAAAGCAATTGATTTATATAATAACATAATAAATACGTTCGTTTATAAGATGCATATTATTATGTACCAATAGCAACAAACATACCATGCCCTAAATACAAATGCTACAGAAGCCGTTAAGAATAGCTATACAGCTGATCTAAAATCGTTCATAACGAATGCAATATTTTATTGTTTATTCTAATTTTGCCTGCTTGTGACACGAAAGAAGTCAGGTATCTAATTTTCAACCTATGTATTGACAGAAAGCCATACTATAATTCGCATAACATAATGTTTTCCTTTGTTTAACATGAAGGTTGTCAAAGTGAACAATGAATCAATCTCGCTGTTAGCGAGCAAGATGCATTGTGGGTGTTCAGTCAATAGGAACAGTCAGTAAACATAATAAAATAATTTTAATAACACGAGTACAGGACACAAAAGAACAATCAATCATATCAATACAGTACAATAAATAGCGTTTTAATCGGTTTTACTTTAATATTCTTCTAATATAAACTTTGGGAGGATAGGAATATTATTAACATCGATTTAACTTGGAAAGAATGATTGCGCTAGAGGTAATTAAACAAAATGTTTTTGCCTCAGCCAATTACAGGAAATTATCACAAAATACCTGATTTTTGCTACCACCGATTTAAACACGGTGGAGTAGTTTACTAGACAATTAGTTTATTTGAAAGTCTTGGTATTTCTAGTCGCATGTTAGTTACTTTATAAATCGCTGTGTTATTGTAGAAGTATTTGCACTCTATCATACCCAGTTAATCATGGACTTCCAAAAACTTATATATGAAGAGGAGAAATAAATGTAAATCTTAGTTTAAAGCAATCAGCTTCTTGTTTTCTTTCTTCTCTAAAAATGAAAAGATATCTGGATTGAAACCTTTGTATCCTTCTTAATGAGTATGTTTCTTGTGTATTCGTCTGTCTTTACAAAGAACAGTGTTAACTAAAGAAATTAGCAACTAAGAAAGTCTGTCATGACTAGTGAGGGGAATCTCTGTGTAACAAATGGTAATGATAATTTTAGTATAACTGGTAATGAGAATCTGTGTGCCACTGATATATAAGATAATCTTAGTATAACTGGTAATGGGAGTCTCTGTATAACTGGTGATGGGAGTTTTAGTATTACTGGTGATGGGAGTCTAACTGATGATGGGAGTTTTAGTATTACTGGTGATGGGAGTCTAAATATAACTGATGATGGGAGTCTAAGTATAACTGATGATGGGAGTCTAAGTATAACTGATGATGGGAGTCTAAGTATAACTGATGATGGGAGTCTCTCTATAGGCACAGACTGTGTGTATGAATCAAATTTGCAGATTTTCAAGAACAAGGTAACATAGAAAATGGAAACTTGAATATACAGAAATATATTTCCAGACCATTCCATTGAACATCTTGCGAAGGATTAATATGAAAACTGATCTAAATCTATATGTGTGTTCCTCCTAAATCATTGGGTGTAGTCTTACTGATACCGCTTTCTATTTCCATCAGTCGGTTCGATGTTCCTTTAGCTCCCCCTAAATCACTGGGTAGAATCTAAGATAATACACCCTTATGTATGTCCGTCAAACGGAGTGACGTTACCTCAGCTTTTCCTAAAACGCTGAGTGGAATCTAACACGACGCATCCACATTATGTCCGTCAATCGGAGTGATCGGCTTGACGTTACCTTAACTCCTCCTAAAAGACAGAGTGGAATCTAACAAAATGTGGTACTTTTGTTGTCTGCATGGTACAGATGTGGAACAGCAGTTATAATCTTGACTCCTTACCCCGAGGAGTAATACATACAGATTTTTGTTTTGTCTTATTTCTGTTGAATAAAGGTATTGAAAAATTTACTATATGTCACATACAATGAGGGATCAAACTGTTATTTAATCAACCTGGTATTTTTCTGATTTGCTTTGAAATGACTGTTTGGGTTTGTTTACTTTTTGTAACGATATAATGTTTGATTCCTTCACTCCAGCATTTAACTAAAAGATTTTAAAAAGTATAACAACGATAGTTGTATTTTCTCATCTTAGTTAAAACTTATTCGCATGTATCATACTAGAGATATTGAACCTCGACAAATTTATGTAGATTTATAAAATAAAAATATAAAATAAGTAATGCATAATTGAAAGTATATCTAAAAATATAGGAACTAGAATACCTAGATTAGCTTTTTTTTTGATGTTGCGGATATACGCAAGGTAAATAGGTATGATCGGGCAAAATGTAAATTGTGCAATCGGACGATCGCTTGGCATTTTCCGTCAAGTCGAGAAATAGAAAAATTACCTCAGATGTAGTTGTATGAATACACATAAAAATGAAAAGTATTGTCACTCGCCGCCCTCCCCCCATCCATCCCCCTTCAGGGCGGAGTGCACCACATATGTTGCTACAGAAAAGGGGGACAATATTCTGCGTGCGACTCTGTTTCCTTCTTGCTCCATTTTGTGTGAAGAAAAGCAGTCCTAAATATGGCTACATCTGACCTTTATTTCTCCCCTTGAAGAAAAAGTTTTATAATGTTCCTGTTGATCAATTGTAAAGGTTAAAACGAATTGTCTACCGTAGTTTACAAACGAGGAAGTCTTTTAAGAATGTTAAGTTGAATTCAGTGCTACGTTTTATACTTGACTGGCAACACAATGCTGACGAAATGGGAAAAAACCGAAACTGAAAATAAGAATGTGCAAACGTAGTACAATGTAATGAATTCAAGGGAAGGCAAACGTTTACAAATCAACATTTTATTTATTAGTTTTGATCAAAAAAGCTAGTTCTGCGTAAAAAATAAAACAACAAATATAATTTAGATTGTAATAATCTACGATTTAAACAAACCAAAAACATATATACATTTTGGTCTTCAGAAGTACATTTATTAATTGACCTAAATGTTTCAGCATAAATATTTCTGGCACCAATTTTGCTTTCATATTATAGCTAAAGTATGACACACAAAAGAAACCAAATATACTGACATGCCTGTAAACAGTTTTTCCAACCAATTGGTGTCCAAACTCAAAGAGTACATAACACCATTGCCAGACATCAAAGGCACTATATCACAAAAACGATCTTACTTTGCACAAAATAATGTATCACAATTATGGCATATCTCACATACATAGTTTTAATACTCCTATCAGCTGACATGCATCTTACCCGAGTCTAGCACACAACCACAGGCACACTCAGTGAGGAGAAAAGAGTGACAAAAGATTAAATGGAATGTATATAATACAAAACTTAGATTTGGCACATATATTGTGTTTTTCCAGACAATAAATGGTTCTGATATTCAGTGTTTCAAGTACAACTTTTAAAGCAATTCTCTAATAGAAACAGTCTTTTTCACTCCTTTGAAGTAAACTGTTCGATTAGCAATTCAAAATCGCCTATTAGAGTTCACTGTAATGACAATATATTCCGATAAGTAGTTGGCGTGCCATAAAATTCTTTTCAAAGTATTTAATTTAAAATATTTCACTTGACTAAATAATCTTTACTTAATGCATCCTTGCTAGATATGATTGATGTACATTAGTAATTAACATTATAAACAGAGTCAGAAACAACCTCAATCCATTTTCTCTACAAAGCAGTCACGACAATACTTTGTATGACTGTAATGGTCAGGAATATTTGACAGCAGTTCACGTTTAATATTTCACATGGTAATAGAAAATTGGAGCTGCTAATAATAGCAAAATATTTCGCCTCTACGTCACAAATGATTGCATCAAATTGATCTGTTTTCCGATGGAGTCTCGAGATAATTAAGGATTGTACAAAAAATAAATTTTCACGTTTTCATTCATTATTAAATGTTTTAGAAAGCATTCAAAATCAGTATCACCTATTTCGATTGCCTAAATTCACAACCATTATAATGTCATTGGTTTGGCACTATTTAAATAATATTGTGTTTGATCCTTTTCTATTATCGGAATTCCGCGGTAATGATCCCTGTCTAAATGGTATCAATAGTGTCTGTATACAATGTATTTCTTGCCTGGCACAACGTGTTAAAAAAAAAAATGAAAATATCAAATGTGGTTTCTTTACAGCATTCTCATTTCATAATACAAATATTAAATAGCATGGTGAAGACTGTCTTTGGATGTCACGGGGATACAGTGCTGATACTAATAATGAATACCATAGTAAAGACTGTCTTTGGATGTACGGGAATGCCTAGTCCGATAAATCAACTCCGCAAATCTGTGTTCATACTAATTGACGTTATATGGGTCTGATGTCACACGTTCATTAAAATGTACAATTTTGCTGCGTGCAGATCTTTCCGGAACAAATCTGCGTACACTTTAGACACATACAGGTAATTGGTAACAGCCATATCTAGCGCGAAATTCAAAATAGCCATAGGACAGAAGGTTATGATGTTCCAAGTGGATTTGCAAGTCACCAAACATACACTCCGTACAAATAATGTACATGCCACCAAAAGAACCCTTCAGCCGACGGTAACTACCCAGCCATGAGAAATACCGGTAAGTGTATAAAATGTACACTGATGTGTGCAGCCTAAATTGGCTGCAGATTTTTGCATGTCTTAATGAATAGGTGACATTAACCCATAAACCGCCAATCAATATCATTACGGGTGAGTGGTGGATTTATCGACCAAGGGGATACCGTGCTGATACTAATAACGAATACCATGTTGATGACTGTCTTTGGATGTCACGGGAATACTGTGATGATACTAATAATGAATAGCATGATGAAGACTCTATTTGGATGTCACTGGTCTATCGTACAGATACTAATAATGAATACAATTGTGAAGACTCTATTTGGATGTACGGAGATACCGTGCTGGTACTAATAATGAATATCATGGTGAAGACCGTTTTGGATGTCACTGGGATACTGTGCCGATACTAATAATGAACACTATGGTGAAGACTGTCTTTGGATGTCACGGGGATACCGTGCAGATACTAATAATGAATATCATGGTGAAGACTGTCTTTGGATATCACAGGGATACAGTACAGATACTAAGAATGAATATCATGGTGAAAACTTCTTTGGATGTCAGGGGGATACCGTGCTGATACACTTTACCAAAAGAGTAAGTAAATTAATGGCACAGTTCATAAGCCTTCTTGCTATGAAATCCCAGTATCACCTTCTGAAAGGAAGCTCTGACGAAACTAACAGGAAGCATGCTATCATGCTGGTAAGTAGCCACAATGGATTCAGCATGGAAAGTGAGGAACCGTTAATATAACGGTCACCGGCACCAGCATATCCTGAAAAATGAGAATGGTGTAAAATAGAATATCATGGAATGCATATATATATATATATATATATATATATATATATATATATATATATATATATATATATATATATATATATATATATATATATATATATATATATATATCAATACAGCACTGTATCTATCTACATTTTGTTACATTTGTGTATGTGTGTACATAACATAATTGATTAATTGACTGTCTGGTGAATTAATCAATTGTATGATTGATTTGCCGACTGATTGATTGATTAGTTGAGTGATTAACTAAATGAAGAATAGATAGAGATCGATAATTGAAATGGAAAAAACTTATATTGTCTAAGCATTGGATATCATCTTCTTAATGGTTAGTGACCACTGAGTCACACATTCCATTTAATCTCACGAGTTTCCCAATTCACTGAAATTCCTGGACCAATGCAGAGATATTTCCGATCGAATTGGTTGTAAACATTCCAAGGTTACTGCATCTGTATGGGAAATTATGAACGTGTTTATCTGAGCAATACTTCTCGACGTTTGGATATGGAAGAATGCAAAACTAAACTTTCGCGACAAATTATTGCTTTGGTTTTAGAAATTTGCTTGACAGCTGCAGACCTACCGGTATTAAAAACTCCTTGTGGTTTTTGATAATGACCAGGCCGCAGTAAGAACGGGTTGTAGGTTGTCGGTTGGCGGCCACTGTTGTGTCTATACAGTATTTCGTCGTCTATATCGTTATGTCTTGGCGTTAACTTCACGGTCTCAATACCATTTGGCGTTGGTGCTTTTGTTGAAGGCCTACGTGTTGTAGGATCGTGGTATTCTGAAGAAAATGGGGAATATTGTTTAGCTAACAATAATATGTTTGGTGTCGATATAAATGTATGATTTGTGTTGTTGTTTTGTTTTGTGTTTTTGTTGTTTTTTTGGGTTTTTTTGTTTTTTTAAAGCGGGATCTGTAAATTTATTCAGGGGAAACAGTGGAAGGATACAGATCATATTGACAAGAGTAACATAGTTTGCAATATATTGACAAGTATAATATAACTTTTATGATTCGCATAGTTTCTGAAACCTTTGAAACGAAAATTGTAACAGAAACTGAATAAAGTCAATCCTGACTATATGCATTTGCTCACATGGAAAACCCAGAACATGACGATAGTAGAATTTTCGAACATTATTTTTAATTTGAAAGATTCGTATAGATCGCAAGAGACTATTGATAAAATAAATGCTTTTGTGTATACATTTAGGGTTGTAAGTCTCTATCAAACCGACCATAAAGGAACATATCCCGAGAATCACGACCCAGTCTGTTGGAGGCCTCGCACGTGTACAAGCCGTAGTCGGCCTCTTCCAGGTTAATAATCCGTAGGTAGAGCGCCACTGTGTGGTCGCTCTCTTTATACAATTCCGTCCGGTACTTCCAGCTATTCGAGGGCGGAATGGAGACTGGGGTATCTCCTTTCTTCCACAAGCAGTTAGCCTGAGGAAAGGCAGTCACTAGGCACTCCAAGATAGTCTCCCGGCCGCGGTATTGGCCGATCCGGGACGTCCGCAACTGCACCTCAGGAGCGACTGCGTAAAGATAAAGATGTATGTGTGACTTACCGTAATTTCAAACAAGTCCTACCTAAGCGTCTGCCCATATCTTAAGAGGTGAATGCACGTGTAGAAACCTAAAGAAAGTTTGATTTTGTTTAATCTCACGGCTTTGTTTGTTGAAGATCTTCTCTGATCTAAACAGACTGGCAACACTAAGTACCATAACTTCCGGTCACGCAATATCATCTCTTGCATGTCTATACAGTGTGTATTTTGTTTGGTGGGCATAATGGTATGCGACAAAATGAACATTTAATACTGTTAAGGTGGGAAAACAGTTATTGTAATTATAGATACGTTGAAGGTCTGGGGTATTAGATACTGTTAGGGTGGGAAAGTGTAAAGGATATTGGTAGATAAGTCACGAGAACATTAATTATTCTAGACTCCTTTTTGCTGCCAATGCCATTTGGGTCCCTTACCATACAATTTAACTGCTATCAGACGACGGTCTTGTAAAGCAAATGTATTATATGACCGCGGCTTTCTTTTTGATTATTATATTATTCGCTCTCTTTCTTGCCCTAGGTCACGTATTTTCCTTGTGGACCTTTTTTCCAGAATGCCTGTTTTGATTTCTTTTTCTTTTTCTTCAAATGATGGCATCATTCATCAAATTAAATGTCGTCACCTTATAACGCATCTTAGGATAATCGTCTGACGTTTAATTACTCATTTTTCTTGATAAGAGTACCGCTTCTGAAGTAAAAATTCCATTATTTCAACTGCAGAAGGAAAAATAACTTGAAAGTGCAATACTTCCTAACAGTCCAACCTATATTCATCTGGAAATATTATATTACTTTTTCTCTGAAAAAGATTCATCATTGATATTGTGTTAGAATTCAAACCTGCACAACATTGTCCACATACGTCAAATTAAATATACGGACTGCTAAAATATCCAATAATTCTGGATTTCATTGGCAAAATATCCAATATTTCTGGATTTCATTCGTAGAGTAATTGAAGGATATAAGGTTATTGAGAAACCACCACCCCACCCCCATTACCCACCCCCGCGCGTTCACTCCTTGTTTTATTTCTTAATTCGACGATCGATTGCATTGTTTACTTACATACATCTTATCTGCTGAATCAATTCCAAATTGTATTCTTTCTCGCTCTCATTGTCGTCTAGTGCTTAAAATTGTTTTTTTATGCAACTTCGTACTTGCTTGTCATTACGCATATACAGACGGCTCAATAAATACAACATGTCTAGCCAACATGTCTAGCGCTGTTATTTTATTCATTTTATTTATTTATTAGCTAAACTGCAAAAATGGCTGAAATGACAACTCAAAACGAGGCTGACCCGGGAGTCAAATGGTATAAACCAGGCAGTGACGTTGTTTACATAAGTCAATGTGGATCAGTTTGCTGCAGTTCAGTTCAAACGCACTTTCACTCCATCAGAATTATTTACAACGCGAAAATTAGCTTACACTCTACGTCCACACGAATCTCTTTGACCGCTGGTTCAGTCAGATCGTTATCGGCAACACACTCGTAAACGCCACCACAGTAACGTGAAATATTATGAATCAGCAATATTTCTCCAACCGTTCCTACTTCTGAAATATAAAGGTTTGAATGTCGATAAATAATAATAAATGAATCATAACATTCATAAGTTGAGTTACTTTGATTTCTTCTGAATTAGCAGATAAAGAACGTCTTTTCTCAAGAGTGTGAGAGTAATGCAAAAGGTATGCATACGTTTCTAATCAACAAATAATATTAGAATTCTAAAATTCGCATAAAAAAAGAAACTGTTTTATATTAAATGGATTGATCTGACGACCATGTCACTCTTCCAATGGTCGTGAAACCACAAATAACTATCAACAGCTATCCTGGAAGAAAGTACGTAAATTTCGTATTTTTTATCCATCACGCATCGCGTCAGATGTGCGCTATCAACCAGTTACTACATTTCAGTGGGGAGCTCCAAAATTTATTCAGACTTTACCTTATAGTTAGTATACTTTACATAATGTGTGTGCAGTTTCAATTCTTGGATATGTCAACATGTTAACATATC
The DNA here is from genome assembly GCA_016617855.1 of Megalonaias nervosa. Classification (NCBI taxonomy): domain Eukaryota; kingdom Metazoa; phylum Mollusca; class Bivalvia; order Unionida; family Unionidae; genus Megalonaias; species Megalonaias nervosa. The sequence goes on from JAECUM010054395.1 coordinate 31,503, forward strand.
ACTTTAGGGGGTTAGAAACAAACCCCTTCATTTTTCTCATTAATGATTGTAAGCAACCATCATGGGCGCCCGCAGGATTTTTTTGCTGTGGGGGGGGGGAGTCAG